>JACAVU010000007.1:19867607-19887607 GCA_014183005.1 Castanea mollissima | reverse complement strand
CTAATTTCAAACCAAATCAATTTTTTATTTAGGGTTTTATTACTTAGTGCATTTTTTATATTTTATATTTTCAGTCATGTCTAATAAATAGCATGCACTCATTGTAATAGAGAATTATTGAACAAAAATCAGAAAAGGTGAGGCTTTGCTCTTTTTTTGGTCCTTTAAGAACTGTGAACTTATCAGAGATTCTTCCTTGTAGCGTTCAAACTTTATACCTTCGGTTCGTGATTCAATTATAATCATTGGGTCAAGGTCTGTTGCTTATACTTTTGGTTCGCGTTTCACTTATAAACGTTGAGTTAGGGTTCTATCAAAATCTGAACTTTTTGCTTTCCTGGGCAAATATTCCAATATTATTTGTTGGGTCTCAAAGCGTGTCGATTGAAGTTCGCATCAGAAAACCTTTTCAATCCTGCAACATTAGTTCATGCAACTGTGTCTTTACATAGGTACAATTTTGAACTAGGGATCCACGCCATCACTAATCTGAGCTTGTTCTCAAAAGATATATATAGAGGTAATCCTCCAATGGGTTACCGTAACATTTACATGCTTGTCTTGCCGTGTAACCAAGTACAAACCAAGAAACTAATAGCTATTGATAGTGGATTGCAACTGACAAAAGTTCTAAATAACATCGTGGAAGCTACTGATTCCTTTTTTTGACAATGATATTCTAAAAAAAGGAGGTGAAACTCCTAGGAAAGCAAAGATGCTTGTGCAGGAAACAGTTCAATCTGTTGATAATTTTGAGTCTTATATTGTTGAGCATGTAAGAAATTCAGATAATGTGGCTTATTACTATGCTGCACTATTTTATTGATGTTACGTCTACCTTACGATATGAGCCTTTAATTCCCAAGATTGATTAGGAGATCTGCTTGGAAGAGATAGTTCCAGGCCTGTTCATTCAGATGAGCCCCTAATTTGATCAAATTAACCATTTTGTGAAGGATATGAGCTCAAGTGTATAATGTGGACAACGCTGGTAAAACTTCCCAATACGTCTTCAGGAGTTAATTTCTTTATTCAAAACATGTCATTCTTTTTTAAAATTGACATAAGCTGAAATTAATCTTATGTGCAAGCTCTAATTAGTAATTATACCCATTGATTACTCGTACTAGATAAATTCCAAGGATAAGAAAAGGATAAAATTGCAGCAATGAGATTCAAGTTCCAAAATGTGGACCTTTAAGTTTTTCAAAATCAATGAGAACTTCTAAAGCCTGGCCTTTGAAAATCATTTTCTCCATCTAAGCTCACAAAATAATAAGGAATCAAATTAATCAATACTGTAGCTTGAACCTAGAAAATCTACAATGGCAAGAGAGTTAAATTTATAACAATTTTACTAATATGAAGAGACAATACGCAACGCAACTATCTAGTTAAAATATCAATCAGTAACTGGTATGGGAAATCTGAGTAGGAACTCCAAAGTCTTTAATATCTGACTATTGAAATCTAGAGCAATCTTTTGTTGCTTGATTTTGATTTTCCTTTTAAAATTTTCATTAAATTGTCAACTCTTCATAACTTTTTTTTTTCAAACTTTAACAAACCTTGACAAAACTTTTAGTTCTAACAAAGAGTACTAACCCCCCTCAAAAAAAAAAAAAAAAACAATGAGTACTAAAGCCCAAGAAAGACAGTAAACACCATAGAAATCAATGATATTAACAAAGTACTAACATATTGCTACATTAAATTGCATAAATTCCTTCTAATAAGGGTATTTTTGTAATAAAATTGGGATCCTTAAACAATAGAGTCCGTCAAGAAAAAGGTATCATATCAATAATAGAGCCAACAGCCTCAAAGAACCGTCAGCCCCAAAGAAGCCGTTGGTTTCATTAGGAACCGTCCGAGACCGCACAACCTACACCAACAAGAATGCCGGTGGTTACATGGACGGGTCTAGATGAAGTTGATGGGTCCGTCCCCCTACTGGACCGACGGATGACCCCTACTGATGGAGAAGCATACCGATGGGTTCGATGTGGCATTATGTGGTCTAAACACATTCATATATGAAAACATCTTACGCACCACGCACAAAGACCCTACCACACAATTTTCACCTTCCCAGAATGGAGAGTATCTCTAAGATTTTGATAGCATTAACTCCACCTTCTCCCTATAAGGAAAATCCCTGTACTCTTAGGATCTAGGTCCCCTCTCCACCGCTATACAAGCACCAATCCTCCTCCTTTCCTAGGTACGCAAAAAATATCTAGTTCTCTCACTATAGAGTTCTAATAGGTGGCAATCCACTAGGAATATCATTAGGAAACACGTCCTCATATTCCTGCAACAAAGAGACAACAACACTAGGCAAAGATTCGTTAAGTTCGTTAGTATTAAAACACACCTCTTTGTACAAGAGTACAAATATAGGCTGGTTTGTATAAAAAGCACTCTTGACATCACTCGCCTTAGCATAAAAACTCCCTGGTTTTTTTGTTTTTCTCTAATTTTTTCCACTCTCAACTGTCTTTTCATTCGTTTTTATGTTTTCACTTTCTTTTTTCTGTTCACTCTCTTTTATTATTATTTCACTCTCTTTCTCATCATCTTTTTTTGAACTCTCAATCTCACATTTTTTCAAGTCATTCCCTCTTTTCAGTTTCACTTGATCTTCGTACACTTGTCTTGGAGTCAACGGTCCAAGAGTAATGGTTTTATTATCTTTAACAAAAAAATACCTATTCTTACACCGTCATGATTGACCTTCCTGTCAAACTGCCATGGCCTATCCAATAAAATGTGACCCGCTTGCATTGGAACAACATCACAAAGTACTTCATCCTTGTACCTCCCAATTGAAAAAGAAACCAGTACTTGCTTATTTACTTTAACCTCTTCACAATCATTCAACCACTGCAACTTATATGGTCTAGGGTGTTTCAAGGTAGGTAAATTCAAATTTTCAACTAAAGTAGTGCTAGCCACATTAGTACAGCTCCCCCCATCTATAATCATACTACATACCTTGTTGTTGACGTGGCATCTAGTATGAAAAATGTTCTCCCTTTGTTGTTCCATGTCATCCTCTTTGACTTGGGTACTTAAAGCACGCCTAGCCACAAGTGACTCGCCCTCCACTAGATACTCCACTTCCTCATCACAAGCATCCTCAAGTGATGGAATCTGGTCATCATCTTCCTCGCTTTCAATTTCCACCTCTCCATCAATACGTGCGATCATGGTCCTCTTATTTGGGCATTGTGAAGCAATATGACCTACTCCCAAACAACAAAAACACTTAATATCACGATTACGAGTTTGGGATTCATTTTTACCTTTGTTGACACTGGGAGCTTCATCTCTCCTTTTTGGTGGTTCGGTTTTGGACTTGAAAACAACCACTTCTTCTTCCTCCCATTTGACCTCCATGAAGCAGAGGAGCCCGGATTTTGAAATGACCGAGTTCCATTCCTTTTAAGCTGTTGTTCCACCTTTATTGCCATGTGCATCATGTCCTGCAACTCCATGTAGTCCTGCAACTCCACCACGTTAGCAATGTCCCGATTCAGCCCATTCAGAAACCTTGCCATGGTAGCTTCTCTATCCTCCTCTACATTTGCCCGAATCATGGCAATCTCCATCTCCTTGTGGTAGTCATCCACGCTCCTATAGCCTTGAGTAAGACTCTGTAATTTCTGATACAAGTCCCTATAGTAGTGACTAGGAACAAACCGCCTCCTCATGATGGCCTTCATTTCCTCCCAAGTCTCAATAGGTCTCTCATGGTTTCTCCTTCTGTTCATCACAAGTTGATCCCACTAGATAATAGCATAGTCAGTAAACTCAATCACAACGAGTTTTACCTTTTTCTCCTGGAGTAGTTGTGGCACTCAAAGATTAACTCCATCTTCTTCTCCCACTCCAAGTATGCTTCTGGATCATTTTTCCCTTGGAACGTTGGTATCTTCATTTTTATGTTTCCTAAGTTTCTGTCAATCCCTTCTTGCCATCTTGGATCTCTTCTGAAACCTTTGCCATGCCTTTCTCCCCTTGGCGCAAATCTGCCCTCATTGTTCAATGGAGCTTGATCTTCTTCATCTTCAAACTCATCCTCGTGGTAATCATCAGAATCATCCATGCGCGTACACCTTTCTTGCCTTCTAACATGAGGGCCTCTTTGGGGACGCTCCTCACGCAAAGTAGCAATAACAGTGTCTTGCCTATCCATCCGATCCTGAATCTCATTAAACACCACATTCATGTGTTCAAATTGTTGTTGCATGGCCTGCAAAATGATGGATGACTCCTCCCCTCCTTCCCTATTTGATGTTTCGCACCTGGAAGACATAATTTTGAAACTATAGAAAATTGTTAGAAATAATTCCTCACAACACTCCCTCACGTGTTTGCACTCAAATTATGTCACTCCCACTCGTGTTTCACTCTTAATTGGCTTTTTCCCGATATTAGTCTCACACTCTCTTGCCTTTTTCCACTCGTAGCTTCGCCTTTTCAGTTCTGCATTAAACTAATAAACTTGATCAAGAAATTCACTTGTAGTGTTTAAACAAATACCAACGGCAAGAAAATATGACAAAACACTAAATCAAAGGAAGAGGACAAAAGAAAACATATTCTGGTCTAAGAGAATTGAAACTACAAACAGTATTTTTTTTTTTTCTGTTTTCTATTTCTTTTTTGATGTCTTTTTTTTTTTTCACGTTTTTTTTTCTTGGAGCTGGGTGTACGATCTTAACCTAGTGCACTTCAACAAAAAAAAAAAAAAAAAAAAGAACGATGAATGAAGAACACAAAAGAAACAAGATTGGATGATAACAGGAAACAAAAGATGAAGGGATAGAAAACTGATTTTAGAACCTGTGCTTTGATACCAAATGATGCAACCTCAATCGACACACTTTGAGACCCAACAAAAATATTGAAATAATTGCCCAAGAAAGCTAAAATTCAGATTTTTGATAGAAACCCTGACCCAATGTTTATAATCGAAACACGAACCAAAGGTATAAGTTGACCTTGACCCAATGATTATAAAGAATCACGAACCGAAGGTATAAAGTTTGAACGCCACAAGATAGAATCCCTGATAAGTTCACAGTTCTTGAAGAACCAAAAGAAGAGCGAAGCCTCACCTTTTCTGATTTTTATTCAATAATATAATAAAAACATTTACAAACTTCAGGGCCTATTTAAGGGCTCCATAAAACTTGACAGACAAGAAAATATATTCTAAAATAATTCCTTATTGATACCTACCATATCAGGAATCAAATTTGATCTAAAAAGCATTAAATGAACCTAAAAACAAGGAAAATACCTAAAAACGTTCTAAATCCTAAAAGCCCTAAATTCAGGTAGATTTGGTCTGAAATAACAGCTCCAGAATAGGAAAAAAATCTTCATTAACTGATATAGAGCTGGAAAGTTAATCAGATATTAATCCACGCCATAAATCACTCCAAATTAAGCTAGATCAGCCCTAAATAGCTTGAATTAAATTTATTACGCTTTCATCTTCCTTTGGGCCAAGCTTGGAATGTCCTGCGTTAGAATCAGCCCAAATCTCTTGAATCAGCCCATTAAGTGCTTCTTTGATCTTCTTGGATCTTACTCTTGTAATAGGCCTAACTGGAACATGCAATGGATCCTTGAATGATTGTTGATTCTCATCAACGCACAAAGACCCTACAACAAAACTTTCACCTTCCCAGAATGGAGAGTATCTCCAAGATCTTGATATCATTAACTCCGCCTTCTCCCTATAAGGAAAGTCCCTATACTCTTAGGATCTAGGTCTCCTCTCCACCGCTATATAAGCACCAATCCTCCTCCTTTCCTATGTACGCAAAAAATATCTAGTTCTCTCACTATAGAGTTCTTAGAGATTTCTCATTCATTGACTTAATCTTCGGAAGGTTTTTGACTGGTACACCACTGGTGCCTTTTGTTTAGTTATTGTTTTCTTATTCTTCAGGCACACATCGCTGTGATCAGGAGCCATCAACTCATTGACAATTTTCGTGCATCATCACCTTCTTAGCTAATGAGTCTACCCTATCATTTGTGAAAGTAAGAAACCAAAATTTTATTTCATCAAAGTTAAGTAGGTCATTAAATTTTGTAGCTGTTATTTTGGCTGCTAGTACTTTAATTGGGTTTTTTTTTTTTTTGGGTGTGGAGATACATACATAGTGGGGGGGGGGGGTTTCGAACCATAGACCTAGGGCATTACAAAAGATGCCATTACCATTAGACTATCAATTGAACCCCACTTTTATTTGAATTTGTATGAGTCTAGGAACAATGCTTCCTCCTTTCACGTGAATACCGGAGCATTGAATAATTTTCCAATTTTTATTTTGGCCGTTTTTGTAACCTTCCTGAATGGTCCCTTACCATATATATTTCAAGCTGTGAAATTTTCTTATTGACAAATGGATTGAGCTAATAGATTGATAAAGAAGGCAATTTGGTGTAGTCGGGCTATAAATTATGCTTAAGCCCTACATCAGGCATAAGCCTCAGGTTTGCTAATAGGCCTTGACAATGGCTATGAACTTGTCCTTAGACCCTTCCCAAAATATTATCCTTACTGAACATAGTGCGTTTTTCTACCACAGAACCTGGTTACACCATCTGATGATTCCTGGAGACTCAAATTTGCTGGATTTACTCCAAATTCAGAAATTAATGCCAGATTTGGTTGCGTTCTCCGCGATCTAAATGCCATATTTAAGGCAGGTTATGCAGCACCTATCAGGAACTCTGGCGATGCTACAGAGACAGAATTGATAGCCTTATATATAGGCCTTGACATTGCTCAAAGGGAAGGTGTTGATTACCTTGAAATAGAGGGAGACTATTCCTTTGTAATGCAGATTCTTACTGGTGTGGTTGATCCAATGTCATTTTCATTGCCAACATCAGTGAGGGAACTTCTTGGTGAATGCAGAAAATTGATGGGAAGTTCTGAAATGTCAAGGCTCGTGAAGTTCACTTTCATGCCAATGAACCTGCAAACCAGCTTGCTGTCATGGGCAGTCAGCTTGATGAAGCTGTCCAGTGGCTTGACGATATACCATCTCCAATTGCTGATAGTATAATCCTTGATGTAATTGGTCGTTGGATGCCTTTAGATGGTCCATGATTAATCTTTTCATGCTATTTGAATTAAAGGAATTTGTTTAGAAAGGCATATGTATTTGAATTGGATCTAAATGGAAGAAAATCGTTTCTGTATGTTGGACAATTTATTGAAACTATAGTTTATATATCGTCTTGTTGCATTGAAAGAAAAAACTTCATTTAAGATGCCAATTTCAGATGAAGTATCATGATACAATTGCGTACAGCTATATATCAATTTGTGCGTTTGGACTTGATTTTTACTTTCAACTTCACCAGAGAGACAATCTCGTCAAACTTTAGATTCTTATGTTACTAATATTAAACGATATTCTTGGCAAAATACTTAAAAGTCGATAATTAATTCCAATGTTTATTTATTATTGATTGGCCTACCACCTCAGAGAGAAAACTTAATTATGATTTCTCTGCATCTAATGGTATGTTTGGAATGGAGGGAGATAAAGGGACCAAGATGAGGGTAGAGGGGAGGGTGGACAAAATATACTAAAATTTCTTCTATCCTCTGCTCTCCCCCACAATCTCCTTCCATTTTTTTTTGGGAGAAATAATTACAACATGTTGCTAACCCGCAGCTCGAACCCTTTTCTCCCTAGACCCCCAAGAACTTAATACAAGGGTAGGTGTCAATTCAGCTACAAGGCCTTTGACAATCTCCTTCCATTTAAACATCAAGTAAAAGAAAAAGTCCTCAACAATTCCTGATTAAAACAAATCAATCAGAATTGAAATGTGTTTGGTTTAGGTACAACTCTATATTCAATGAAGGTTAGAAACCAAAGATACTAATACATGACAAACTTATGCTACGATATGTTTATGATGAGATTGTCTTATGACACCAATCAGTAATTGGTATAGGCAGGGATTGAAACTCAAATCTCTTATTCAACTATTAGAGACTTTATCAGTTGAGCTGACTAGAACCCACTATCAAATATGAGAGTGATACTCCATAAGATGGTCTAATTAGATACTTTCTTGACAGAGGAAAGGAGAGGGGGAAAAAAACCATATAGGAGAGTATCATGATGGATATGTATTTGACTGCTAGTATGAAGTATTTGTACTTTCTCGTTTGGCTCAGCCGTATCAACAAGCAAATGACTTGTTTGAATATCTTATAATTAGGTTAATCTTTTAACTTCATTTATTAATCATCGTATATTGCTTGTTTAATTTATATTTTGGTTTAATTATACATTTAGTCCTCAACTTTACTCCATGTTTCAAAACGGTCTATATCCTTTAAAATGTTTCAATTTAGTCAATATACTTTAAGTTTTTGTCAAAAAAGTTGTCTTCGTAATTTTTGCTTTGGTTTTGACTTGAGATGGTTAAGAGAAACTATAGGGATTTTGTTAACAACAACCAAAGGAGGAGATATATTTGTTTTTGAGAAGAGGAAGAGATTGGTTATTCAAATACTTTGTTTGCTTCTTTTATGTATGTTTAGAGATAGAAAAATCAAAGAAAAAGTTAACGGTATGGAACTTTTGAGATAAATTTAAAAGTATAAGAGCTAAAATGAAACATGGGTAAACTTTGACTCTTTGAGGACTAAATGTATAATTAATTCTTATCATATCTTTTACTTGTTTCACACGTGCGAGTGCACATACAAACACAGTCACCTTAAATTTTGTAGTACCTTAATCCTTAATCACAGTCACCTTAAATTATGAAGTACCTTAATCATAACAATGATTTTACAAAGTCTTAACTCTAACATTAGGCATGAAAAAAATAAATTATTTATATAATTAATAACAGTACTCCCTGTTTGGTTTTCAAAATTTTGTGTACTAAAATACCTTCACACAAATTTTTAAACTTTCTAAAATACCCCTATCTTTTAGTTAAATCATTTTAAATTAAAAGACACAACTGGTAATATTAATGTAATCCAAGCCATTTCTTCTTCATTGGAAAATAATTCACTGTTTGGTAATGTTGTTGATGATATTTGCCATTTGATTCGGGGGTTACAGTGGACTAGTGTTTGCTGCATAAGGAGAGGTGGAAATAAGGTGGCACATGCATTGGTTCAATATGCTAGGAATACATTAGATGAGGATTTGTATTGGATAGAGGATTCTCCCCCATCAGTAATGGAAGCCTTGTATCTTGATTCTTTATCAATTTGAATGAATGAATATTCTTCTCTCAAAAAAAAAAAAAAAAAACACAAACTGGTTGAATGAGTAATTTATTGTTCCTAAGTTTTAGGTTTTTCCCTCTATCTTCTCTATTTGAATTACCGCTTTTTATTTTCAATTCAAAATTTCAAACTTTAAGCCCACATACAGATAACTTTAAAAAAAAAAAAAAAAAATCATTTAGAGAACTATTCTAAAAATTTGGACACTATCTTTGTGGGGAATAAAAGGACCTAAGTAAGTATTTGGGCCTTGGGCTTTATTGATGGGCGCTAGTTCGTTTTAGACTAAAAGCCTCTAGAGCTGCAGGTCGGCCCATAGGTCGAGAGTCCGAGGACGAATCTCTCCTCGGACAAACCCGTGAAGACCCTAGGATTCGCCAAAAAGATCAAGGCAGAGTTTTGGAAAAACCGTTGGTTAAGAGGGGGATTCAAGTACCCTCTAGACGCAATGGCGTGAGAGAAATATCTCAGAAAAAGGCTGCTACCTTCACATTAAAGATCCTACACCTACTTCCCTGGCCGCATTAATGGGGAAGTGACCCTTGAACAGTAGAGGGGGCCTTTTGGTCATTGCTGAAGACTTCGAGAAGGTGGTGGAAAGAGGAGAGAGGATCTAAGGGTAAGATTTGTGTGACACGTGGATGAAGAGGGAAGGAGAAGAAGTATTTAAAGAGGGAAGAGAGTAAAGAAGGAGGGGGGCTTTTTTGGGAAAAGAACTAGACAAGAACTAAGAACTGTAATCTTTGAAAGGAAAAAGAGAAATAATATATAAATTGTCCTCGGCTGACGTCCGAGGAGGTTCATCTTGCCCTATTCGTCTATAGTTTGCAAAGACTATAACATTCTAGCCTGTTCATCAAGCTTCGAACACCACTAAACTAGATTGCGAACCCACACTCTACAAATTTAATTATTTAAGGCTCATTAGGCTTGAGCCCACGTGTGTTTCTGGGTCCAGGCGCAATTGTGCACTTACAATTGGCGCTGTCTGTGGGAATCTAGCGTTGGAAGAACTCGAACACCATGGCAGGCTTAGGCTCATACCATGCAGAATCTCAGGGATCGCAACCTGAGGATCCTTTTGAACGTCTTAAACGCCGGGAGGATCGAGAGGGTAGCGTTCACACTGAATATCCTAGAGCAAGTCATACTCATGGTGGAGGCAGGGCCACCCACGAAGATGATGCTAAGGCCATGCAGAAGCAGATTGATCACCTTAAGAAGAAGCTGGGTCGCGTCAGGCGGAGGCGTGCTTCACCCTCATCCAATACCTCTTTGGGGGAATCCCGGGGAAGTAGTTACAATTTGAGGTCATGGTCGCCTCCCAGCAAAACTTCCTCTTGTGAAGAGGATGACCCACCAGGTTATAGGAACAGGAAGCTCCCCTCTAGGGGCTTAGGGAACGATGCCATGAGTCGGGCGTTGCACCAACTCTCCAAATCGCCATTCTCACGCAGGATTGAGAATCAGAGGCTCCCTAGGAGGTTCACCCAGCCCACCTTCACCATTTATAACGGCTGGACCGACCCGGTGGAACATGTGAGCCACTTTAACCAGAGAATGGCGGTGCATTCTCACAATGAGACCCTGATGTGCAAAGTCTTCCCTTCTAGCTTGGGACCTGATGCTATGAGGTGGTTCAACGGTCTTAAATCAGGGTCTGTAGGTTCGTTCGGGGAACTGACTAGAGCATTCGCGTCACGGTTCATTATATGCAGCAGGGTTCCTCGACCGTTGGACTCACTGTTATCTATGGCTATGAAGGAGGGCGATACATTGAAAGCATACTCCGATAGGTATTGGGAGATGTTTAACGAGATAGATGGTGATTTTGATGAGGTGGCGATCAATACCTTTAAAGTGGGCCTTCCAACTGATCATGACTTGAGGAAGTCCTTGACCAAAAAACCTGTACGGAGCGTACGCCGCCTCATGGACCGTATTGACGAATACAAAAGGGTCGAGGAAGACCAACAGCAGGGGAAGGGTAAGGTGAAGGTTATCCTGCAGGAGAGAAGAGATTTTAGGTCTGACAGATATCACAACAACAAGTCGAGAAGAGATTCCTCCAGACAATCTGGCTCGGCGGCACCTCAGACTGTTAATACTGTATTCCGAGAACCGGTGCACCAGCTACTAGAGAAGGTCTGTAAGGAACCCTACTTCAAATGGCCCAGTAAGATGGCAGGGGATCCTGCCAGGAGGAATCAGAATCTCTTTTGTCAGTACCATCAAGACGTGGGTCATACTACCGAGAACTGTCGGACCCTCTAGAACCACTTGGAGCAGCTGGTCAGCGAAGGAAAATTAAAGCAGCACCTGTACCAACCTAGCAGACAGGGCAGTCAGTCTGGCTCGAATAATCAGAGGAATAATTCATCTTGGCCTTCTTTGGGAATGATCAACGTTATCTTTGCTGCGCCTGGCAAGACTGGCTCATGTCCCACTAGGGTGATGGCAGTTTCGCACTCCTAAGCTAAAAAGGGGGGCTCCAAGCAGAAGAGATTGAAGCTGAATGTGCCCGTCTTGGGATTTTCAAAGGAAGATAAGGTTGGGACCATCCAACCCCATGATGACGCCTTAGTGGTCACTCTGAGGATAGGGAATTATGATGTGAAAAGGGTAATGATTAATCAAGGCAGTGGCGCGGATATCATGTATCCTGACTTATTTAAGGGGCTAAAGTTGAAATTGGAGGACCTTACCCCTTACGACTCGCCGTTAATAAGTTTTGAAGGGAAGGCCGTTATACCAAAGGGACAGATCTGGTTGCCCATGCAATCTGGGCCGGAGACGGTTGAGGTGGATTTTATTGTGGTCGATGCATATTCCCCATACACAGCCATCCTTGCCCGGCCCTGGCTGCACGCTCTGGGGGCTGTCTCTTCCACCTTGCATGTCAAGGTTAAGTTCCCTTCGGAGGAATACATTGAAGAGATTCTCGACAGCCAATTGGTGGCCAGGAAATGCATATCGGCCGCAGTGCTGCATCAGACCGAAGCACAGTCCTCGACCTCGGCTGTGAAAGACTTATAACAATTAATGACTCTGGATGCGCCCGACGTGGTGACAGCAGAGGAGGCTATATGCGAAGACCTAGAGAAGTTTTTGATATCGGATGATCCTGAAAGGTTCTTCCAAGTTGGGGTATGTTTACCACACCAAGAGAAGATGGAATTGGTGGAGTTTCAAAAAAAAAACATCGATGTTTTTGTCTGGGACCCCTACGAGGCTCTAGGGGTTGACCCAAGCTTCATTTGTCATCATTTGAACGTCAATCCTGCTATTCCTCCTAGAAGGCAGCCCCCTCGGTGTTCCTCCAAGGAGCACTCCGAAGCCGTTAAAGAAGAGGTGCTCAAGTTCAAGAGGGCTGGGGCTATCAAGGAAGTTTTCTATCCGGAGTGGCTGGCGCACACAGTTGTGGTCAAAAAGAAAAATGGAAAATGGCCGGTATGTGTGGACTTCACAGATTTAAACAATGCCTGCCTAAAGGACTCGTTCTCGATGCCGCGTATCGACCAGCTAGTGGACGCCACCGTCGGACATCTTCGGATGAATTTTTTGGATGCCTTCCAGGGTTACCACCAAATTCCACTGTCGGCAGAAGATCAGGAGAAGACTGCCTTTATTACTCTAACAGGGAATTATCACTATAAAGTGATGCCGTTCGGATTGAAGAATGCTGGGGCTACTTACTAAAGGATGATGACCAGAATGTTTGAGTTGCAGCTTGGAAAGACCATTGAGATATACGTGGATGACATGGTAGTGAAGAGTAAGACGATATCTGCACACGTAAAAGATTTGGACGACACTTTTTAGGTACTTAGAAAGTACAAGTTGCGTCTTAATGCCTCGAAGTGTTCTTTTGGTGTGAGTTCTGGGAAGTTCTTGGGTTATATGGTTACTCATAGAGGGATAGAGGTGAATCCAGCGCAAGTCAGAGTTATTCAAACTTTACAGCCATCTCGAAATCCAAAGGAAGTTCAGAAATTGACCGGAATGATTGTTGCTTTCAGCAGGTTCATCTCTCGGTCAGCTGACTGATGCAAGCCTTTCTTCTAACTTTTGAATAAGTGGAGGGGGTTCCAATGGTCCGAGGAGTGTGTTGTTGCCTTCCAACAACTTAAGGAATTTCTTTCCCGGCCACCCATTATGTCTCGGCCTGAAGTAGATGAGGTCCTGTTTGCGTATCTGGCAGTGGCCGTCCATGCGGTCAGCCTGGTCCTCATAAGGGACGACGGTGGGGTGCAAAGACCGGTCTACTACGGCAGTAAAACTCATGAATGACTCCGAGGTGCGTTACCTACTTTTGGAGAAAGCACTTTTAGCCGTAGTTCATGCCACGCGGAGGCTTCCTCATTATTTCCAGTCCCATACCGTTGTAGTTTTGACCCAACTGCCTCTCAAGTCAATTTTGCACAGCATTGACTACTTTGGAAGGGTGGCTAAATGGGGAACTATTTTGGGAGTTTTTGATATCAAATACATGTCGCGCACCTCAATAAAGGGCCAGGTTCTTGCAGATTTGATGGCGGAGTTCGCGGAACCATTGTTGGAGGAAGCTATGAAGGAATCACACATGGATGAAAAATCAGTTGGCGTGATCACGGGCATAGGACCTCCCACTTGGGAAGTGTACGTTGATGGGGCAGTTAACCAGAAAGGGTCTGGCATCGGACTTGTCCTGGTATCCCCTGAAGGAATTGTCTTTGAAAAATCTCTGAGGTTGGCGTTCTCGGCTACTAATAATGAGGCCAAGTACGAAGCAGTCTTGGTCGGTATGAACATGGTGCATAAGATGGGCGGAAAGGGAGTTTATATGTGCTCGGATTCTCAGTTAGTGGTCGGCCAGGTGATGGGAACCATGGAGGCTAGGGACCCAAGAATGCAAGTATACTTGACCCAGGTCAAACGTTTACAATCTAGATTCGATTCCTTTATCCTGTCTCACGTTTCTAGAAGTGGAAATACACATGCAGACTCCTTGGCTACCTTAGCGACATCCTCGGCTTAGAGTTTGCCTAGGATTATCCTTGTCGAAGATTTGCTAGAGCCAGCTCTTACCACTATTCATGCAGCCCGGATCCACTTAATAAGGCCGGGACCTAGTTGGATCAATCCTATGATATCTTTTCTGAAAAATGACATTCTTCCCGAGGACAAGTTTGAAGCAGACAAGATCCGTCGAAAGGCATCGCGTTTCTAGTTGTCTGAGGATCAGAAATTGTATAAACGATCCTTCTTCGGACCATATTTGTTATGCTTGCACCCTGAATCAACGGAGGCGCTTTTAGAAGAACTGCATGAAGGAATTTGTGGGAGCCATACTGGGGGAAGGTCCCTAGCTCATAGGGCCCTGACTCAAGGATATTGGTGGCCCAATATGCAAAGGGAAGCTCAGGACTATGCAAGAAAGTGTGACCAATGCCAGAGGTTTGCTCCTAACATTCATCAGCCTGGAGGAGTCCTTAATCCTCTCTCTAGTCCTTGGCCTTTTGCTCAATAGGGATTGGACATAGTAGGACCATTTTCGAGGGCTGTAGGAAACAAAAGGTGGCTGCTTGTGGGGACCGACTACTTCACCAAATGGGTAGAGGCTGAGCCCTTGGCAAATATTAAGGACGTCGATTCCAAGAAGTTCATCTGGAAAAACATCATCACTAGATTTGGGGTACCACATACACTCATTTCGGACAATGGTGTTCAATTTGATAGTAGAGCTTTTAGGAAGTATTGTGGTGACATGGGCATCATAAATAGATACTCCACTCCAGCTTATCCTCAGGGAAACGGGCAAGTCGAGGCCGTTAACAAGGTTATAGTTAATGGACTCAAGAAAAGGCTGGACGATGCGAAGGGTAGATGGGTAGAAGAACTACCACATGTTCTATGGACGTATCGAACTACACCGCGCAGATCCAGAAGAGAAACGCCATTCTTTATGACTTATGGGGCCGAGGCAATGATGCCTTTAGAATTTGGTTTCCCCACACTAAGGACGAGTTCATTTAGCCCAGAAAACAACAACGGCCTCCTGGAGAAAGGCCTAGATTTAGTTGAGGAACGGCGAGAGACAACTATGGTCCAAATAGCTTATTATCAGTAGAAGCTTAAACGAGGGTATGGTGCCCATGTTAAGCTAAGGCCACTTGCGCCTAGGGATCTGGTGCTGAGAAAAGTTGTGGTTACTGCTAGAAACCCAGCTTGGGGTAAACTAGGACCGAACTAGGAAGGACCATATCGGATTATTTCTGTAGTAGGCATAGGATCATATCGGCTAGTTGATCTAGATGAAAAAGTTGTACAACGCCCATGGAATGTAAACAACCTACGAAGGTATTATTATTAATGTAAGATACTTTTGTCGTTCGTGGTCTAAATTCTGAATGTATGCGGGCTTATAAATTACAACTCTTAAAATATCAAACAGAAACTTGGAATGCATGGTCCACGGACCACATACCTTGTGAAAATTGATATGTTCTAAAATATCAAACAGAAACTTGGTAATGCATGGTCCTCGGACCACGTACCTTGTGGAAATTGATATGTTCTAAAATATCAAACAGAAACTTGGTAATGTATGGTTCTCGGACCACGTACCTTGTGAAAATTGATATGTTCTAAAATATCAAACAGAAACTTGGTAATGGATGGTACTCGGACCACGTACCTTGTGGAAATTGATATGTTCTAAAATATCAAACAGAAACTTGGTAATGCATGGTCCTCGGACCACATACTTTGTGGAAATTGATATGTTCTAAAATATCAAACAGAAACTTGGTAATGGATGGTCCTCGGATCACATACCTTGTGAAAATTGATATGTTCTAAAATATCAAACAAAAACTTGGTAATGCATGGTCCTCAGACCACATACCTTGTGGAAATTGATATGTTCTAAAATATCAAACAGAAACTTGGTAATGGATGGTCCTCGGACCGCGTACCTTGTGGAAATTGATATGTTCTAAAATATCAAACAGAAACTTGGTAATGGATGGTCCTCGGACCGCGTACCTTGTGGAAATTGATATGTTCTAAAATATCAAACAGAAACTTGGTAATGGATGGTCCTCGAACCACATACCTTGTGGAAATTGATATGTTCTAAAATATCAAACAGAAACTTGGTAATGGATGGTTCCGGACCACATACCTTGTGAAAATTAATATGTTCTAAAATATCAAATAGAAACTTGGTAATGCATGGTCCTCGGACCACATACCTTGTGAAAATTAATATGTTCTAAAATATCAAACAGAAACTTGGTAATGCATGGTCCTCGGACCACATACCTTGTGAAAATTGATATGTTCTAAAATATCAAATAGAAACTTGGTAATGCATGGTCCTCGGACCACATACCTGTGGAAATTGATATGTTCTAAAATATCAAACAAAAACTTGGTAATGGATGGTCCTCAGACCACATACCTTGTGGAAATTGATATGTTCTAAAATATCAAACAGAAACTTAGTAATGCATGGTCCTCAGACCACATACCTTGTGGAAATTGATATGTTCTAAAATATCAAACAGAAACTTGGTAATGGATGGTCCTCGGACCATATACTTTGTGAAAATTGATATGTTCTTAAATATCAAAAAGAAACTTGGTAATGCATGGTCCTCAGACCACATACGTTGTGAAAATTGATATGTTTCTATGTGTCAGACAGAAACTTGGTAATGCATGGTCCTCGGACCACATACCTTGTGGAAATTGATGCCTTATCATTTGTTAAACAGAACTTTAGTTATGCCGGGTCTACAGACCTTCTACTCTGAGGAAATTAACATCTTAAGTTACTATTACTAAACGTCAAACAGAAATTTGGTTAAGTATGGTCCTCGGACCACATACCTTGTGGGAATTGATGTCTTATCATTTGTTAAATAGAACCATGGTTAAATAGAGTTTGTAGTTATACATCTTTAGGTATTAAGCAGAAATTGGGTAAGGTAGGGTCCTCGGACCCCACACTTTACTAAAATTAGCGTTTCAAGTTACAAATTCTAAGTATCATATGGGTTTGCAAAGTGTGGCACTACTTACCATCTAAACCAAGTTTGTTTTTGGCAGGTTCTTGAACACTTTACTTTTCAAATGTTTTCAAGTGTTTAGGCGTTCGTTATTACTTCGTGCTTGATATACTCCTAAGATGTAGTTTGAGAAGAATTCTTGTGGTACACACAAAGATAAAATAAATACAAGTCAAATGAAAATCAAACGAAACTGTCTTTCATTAATTGTTCTGACATACATTACATGAAAAATCTTAATTACAAAGAGAAAGAAGCCTTAGGCTCGGCCCTAAACTTTTGGAGGGGGTCTTGCTGAGAAGTACTGGTAGCTTTAGTGTTTTTTTACTCCAACTCAAAGGAAGACAGAATTTGTTTTCCTCTGTCTGTTGTAGTTGTTAGAGGGACGATGGGCTCCACACTTTGACTTGGGTCCTTCTCGGCACCTCCATACCCTTTCTTCTCTTTATTGGAACCTGAAGGTTCTGTAGGATCCGGAATGGGCTCGGGGATCACAGGAGGGAGAGCAGAAGGAGCCGTCTCAGGGGCAGGTGCGACAGCAGGAGCCTCTTCTATCTCCTGTATGTCAAGGGGAAGCCAAACGTTCTCAGGCTTCCTCAGCTCGGAAGCTGAAGGAACCCCTGCTACATTTAGGGCTTCGCCCCAAACCTGCTGACAGTATTCTCGGCACAAGGCCGCGAACGCCTCTGTCAGCTGGTCTTCTGTCACCGTCACCCCTTCCTTGTAGCTAGCCTTCTTCACAGCCTCCAATGAATCCTTGAAGGTGCAAGCTTCTTCTTCATCTGCGCAAGCTCCTTCTCCAAGTCAGAGCGTTCCTTCTATGCTTTAGAGAGCTCATCATCCTTTTAATGAAGAAGCTTGCGCTGCCCCTCCACTTGTGTCCTCATCGTTCTCAGGCTGGCCTCGACGCCGTCTCTTTCCCTTCTAGATTGGCCAGCTGAGAGGAGAGTTTCTCATTTTTTACGAAGGCCTGGCCTAGGGACTTCTCAGTCTCCATCTGAATTTTCTGCTCCATTCCAGCCTTCTTCTGAGAATCCTCCACGAACTTCTCAGCAGCAAAGACCTCTTAAACGGCCTGTGACAAAGTATCAGAGGGTTAGACATAGGAAGACATTCACTAATAGTCAGATATCAAGAAAAACGAAATGTGCATAAGAAGTGAAACTTACCAGGGCTAATTCCCTTTTCAAAGAAAGGAACAGCTGAGGCTGGCTCATTTTTTCCAAGGCTTCCATATCCTTGGGCAGTAGAAGGGGACGTTCCAACGCCTCGGCCAGGTGGTGGGTGTGGCCTTGTTGGAATGCCCTAATGCTGGACTGGCAAGAGATTGGTGCTCCGTCCAATCTCAAATTGGGAGACCAGATAGCCGGTGCTCGGCACATTTCGGCCAAGTCCCTAATCTCCCCGCTTTCAACTGAACGAGCACGTCCCCTGCCTTTGTCCAGTTTCTGCTGCTGAGCTTGCTGTGGCTACTGTCTTGGTTTCTTCTATTTTTTGCCACCAGCTTCCTTGGCCTCCCCCTTTCTTTTCTTCTTGGGCTCCTCAACCGGAGGCTTAGGATCGGTTGGAGGAGGGGGTGGTGGCAAGGACGGAGGAACTTGGGACCCTCCCGCTCCTTTTTGGGCGACTCTCTCGCCTCTCTTAGTCAGAAGGCCTTTGAGCATGTCCATTTCTTCCTCCTCGGAATCATCGTCAGGACGGGCAACTATTAAACCTGCAACTCCGGAGGCCTCAGCGAGCTCGTCTTCCTCGTCAGTGAGTACGACAAACTGGCTTCCTTGGGGTCTTTCGACGTCCTCGAGCTGGAATTGGTCTATCTCCTCGTCCAACAAGTGCAACGAGGACACTTGCTCCTCCGGGGCAGCGGTTGTCTGAGAGTGTGTTGAGAGAGGTATCGCCGCGATAGGTCGTGTGTATAGGATGGTGTTGGGCTCGTCAGGAATGTCGTGGTCAGCGAGAAAGTGCGGCCTTGCTACTTTTTTTCTCTAGCGTCGCCTATCCCCCGCGATAATCGCGTTCTCTATCTCTTGGAAATCCAAGGATATGGGGTCGTATCCTAATATTAGGTGAGCCGCTCTTACTTGCAAATCTTCTCTCACAAACACTTTTGAACGGAGGATACGGTTCAAGTCGGCGACATTACAGTGGCTCAATCGCGGGCGTACGTTCTGTTTGTCTGCGAAAAAGGACACCCAAGGAGACAAACATGGTCAGATCTGCGATAAATGTGAAAAAAATGGAAATAGTAATGTACAGTAAGAAATGGAGTATCAAATGGTACTGAGATTGAATCACGTGGTAGAAAAACTATCTCCTAAGGAGTCACACCTAGGTCTCCCCATACGACTGGGCAATAAGGGTCGTCGTGCCAGTTGCCTGAGGCGATGAGGTAGTCGTCCTTCATGCCTTTATTGGACTTGGGCAGATAAGAAATTAACCTAACTACACTAGACCATGATTTAATGTAATAACCTACTTTTGTAAGTTTGTGGCATTCATACATAAAGGCAACATCGTGCCATGTGAGGTTCAAGCCCATCTGCTCATTTAGAGCGTCAACACTTCCTAAGACTCTAAATACATTGGGTGCGCATTGGTCTGGGCATAATCTATGGCTGTGAAGGTATTCCCTAGTTACACTCCTT
>JACAVU010000007.1:19830107-19860107 GCA_014183005.1 Castanea mollissima | reverse complement strand
GCAGGTCGGCCCATAGGTTGAGAGTCTGAGGATTCGTCCGAGGACGAATCTCTCCTCTGATAGACCCGTAAAGACCCTGGGATTCACCAAAAAGATCAAGGTAGAGTTCTGGAAAAACCGTTGATTAAGAGGGGGATTCAAATACCCTCTAGACGCAACGGTGTGAGAGAAATATCTCAAAAAAAGGCTGCTACCTCCACATTAAAAATCTTGCACCTACTTTCCTGGCCGCATTAATGGGGAAGTGCCCCTGAACAGTAGAGGGGGCCTTCTGGCCATTGCTGAAGGACTTCGAGAAGGTGGTGGAAAGAGGAGAGAGGATCTAAGGGTAAGATTTGTGTGACACGTGAATGAAGAGGGAAGGAGAAGAAGTATTTAAAGAGGGAAGAGAGTAAAGAAGGAGGGGGGTTTTTAGGGAAAAGAACTAGATAAGGACTAAGAACTGTAATCTTTGAAAGGAAAAAGAGAAATAATATATAAATTGTCCTCGGCTGACATCCGAGGAGGTTCATCTTGCCCTATTCGTCCATAGTTTGCAAAGACTGTAACATTCTAGCCTGTTCATCAAGTTTCGAACACCACTAAACTAGATTGCGAACCCACACTCTACAAATTTAATTGTTTAAGGCTCATTGGGCCTAAGCTCACGTGTGTTTCTGGGTCCAGGCGCAATTGTGCACTTACAATCTTTATCTCGCTTTATTTTATTTTATTTTAGAAAACTAAGTATTTTAACACACACATGAGGAGAGAGGGTAAAGTTTTAAAGAAACTGACAGTGGTGTATATCTAAAGGCCTAACTCTTAAACATTATAACATTTAACCAAAAAAAAAAAGTCTCATCGCATGTTCTTCCTTATGGGAGAACATGGGTTTGAACTTTGAATCACTCCACCCATAATTATTGTTAGTGAAAAATAAAAGTGATTAATTTAAAAACTTAGATTACACTTGAATTAAATCTTGTGATGAACCTGTTTTACCTAAACTATAAAAAAAAATAAATAAATAAATAAAGGTTCTAGTTAGCTCAAAAAATTAATTGGTGTCTTAGTGTCACTAAATTAATTAAATAAAATAATAAAAATATAAATAGTGATATGTGTCATTCAAGTTGACATCACATTGACAAATAAATTGCCACATGTCACATTAACTCACAAAATAAAAATAAGTCTTTCAATTAAATTTGGATATTTATGGTCCATAATTACTTTTAATAAAAGAAATAGGTTCAGAGTTCATCTATATATATATATATATATATATATATATATAACCAAAGGTTTTTACTCTTTATTGACCTCTCCAGAGTTTACCATATCATTATTATTTTTTTAAACAAAATTATTAAACTTTTTTTAATTAACAATATCAACTTCAACACGAGGAGGACTAATTTTTGACGTCAATAGCCAAAGTCCAAACTTAACAAAGAATGAAACTTAATCTCTCTAATTAATCCAACTTAAACTCAAACTCAAATATTATTTCTCAAAATATATGATGATTTCTTACTTATGAAGATTAAAGAATAAAAAAAAGAGATGAGAAGTACCGTTTACTAATACACTGCAAAATAATCAATTTCTAATTAGTAATCAGTGTTCCGGTACAGTGTCAAAGTAAACTTCATCCAAAGTACAAAGTACATTGGCAATCAATCTTCAATTCATGTATCAACATATACAAATTAGAAAACTTGAAAAAAAGAAAAGAAAAGGATAATTACTGACCTTTAATCAAATAACATCATTTTTCTTTTTGGATAAGTAAGTGGAATTTTTATTTACTCTATAAATTACTCATCAAGCTAAATCAAAGTTGAATTCTTGACTTTATTTTAGTGGTTAATTTTTTAATTCAAATATTATTATGCATATAGGTTTAATCAAATAACTGTTGGAAATATTTTAGTGAATAAATAAGTTTTTATACATAAATAATATCTCAAATAATTAGCAAGAATGTAAATAAGCAAAAATAATATAAATTTAAGTAAATTTGGGAACAATCTCACAGTGCTATAGAATCACGCAAAAAACATTGTTCGTAAAGGTTGATTTGTGCCACGCAAAGTAAAACTTGGTGTGATTGGTTCTCTTGGCCAAACAATCCCCAGGATTAGATTATAGTGTCGACCTTTGTGATGTACGCACTTCCACTCACAAAAGGTTTAAAAACAACATTCTATTGCTTTTCCTTAAAAAACAAATATTCTTATAGAAAAATATGTGGGAGAGAAAAATAGTAGAATTGGGTATATTTAAAATATAGAGTAGTAAAAAGCCTTATAGGGAAGGGTGTGATGATGGGTATTATATAGGCTATTCATGACAATAATAACCTACAGTTATTTGTAACTAAAAACCCATAAAAGCCCAACGGCTATTTTTCTCATAATTGTCAACGGCTATTTTATTGATAAATTCCCAATGGCAAGAAAATAATACTAAAAAGTGTTTTAAACACCCACTTGCAACCATACAATTTTGTTTTGAACACCCACTTACAAATAATTGGCTTAACCTTAGGTGAAAGAACCCATTCCAAGCGTGATTAGACATAATCTAATAATTTGTTAAAAGCTTTCAACAATAATGGTGCATCAACAAATTTAATTGCATCACAATAACTTAAATGTTCATCTTCAACAATATAAGTAAGAAAATTGTTACTGTAACTCTTTTTCTCCCTAGTTCGCTTATTTCTTCTCAATTCTTGCACATCACAACAAGATCATTAGAAGTATCAATAGGGTTATGAAACATATTTTCCTTATTTTTCAAAGGAAACTCATACTTAAAGATAGTATTTTTAAGATTCAACAATAGTATTAAATTCTAAATACATCACTATTGATGAAGATAGTTCTATATCATGAACTATAGCAAACATAACCAATGAACACACAATCACATTTTTAAGAATCAAGTTTCCTTTTTATAGGTTCATGTATAATGACCTTAGGCAAGTACTCCCACACTTTGAGGTATTCTCTTTTTAAATTTGGGTTACATCCTAGTGAACTACCCCCACAAATCAAGGTATACCAAGTTAGGTTTACGCAATTTTCAACTTCATTTTATATTTTATAAAAATTTCCAAAACTTCACCTTTGGTTCCTAATAAACAAAGCTAAGTAAATATAGAATGGTCATCAACAAAGATTATATAAAATCTTTTACTAGTTTTAAATCATCCAAATTACTATGTACCAAACTAAAGAGTATGGTTCCTCTTGTTACAGATTTGCAAGGTTTTTATTTATTTATTTCAAATTCACAAAAAGCTATCCACAATTCAAAACAACACATATAGCCAATAAAATATGTAAATATATTATATCAATATCACTCTTGTACTTGGTGGATAAAATGAACATTTATTCCCTAATACTATATCTTATCCATTAGCCCAAAATACTAGTTGGATATATTTTTTTATTATATATATATAAAGAAACTTTTAATTATTTTCCATAATTCTCATTTCATATATATGTGTCAAGAGATGTAAGAATGATAGCACTTGTATATAAAGCCAATAGCCTCTAACTACTAAAAATCACTCTTAGGAGCGTCCAAAATTTTACAAGAATAAGATACTTGATATTTTTGTAAAATTTGACATCATTATACCACAATTGTATAATACAAATGTTTAATCATCCACAATTTCTTTTTCACATGACCATAAATGATTACTTGAATACTTTAGCAAGGAAAATAATATTTAATTAAATTTATCGTTTCATTGTATCTACACCATTTTTTTCTCTTTCAAAATTGTACCAACAAATAAAATTTTATCTCATTTCTCATAAAAATTATCGCTGACATTTTTTTTATGAATTCCAAAAACCATTTCTCAAAATACATATGTTTTTCTTCAATCTCATGTTCCTCAGATTTCAATAGACATAAAACAATTTCACAAAATATAATACACATATATTATCTCATAATTGCAAATGCAATAAGTTGATATCCACATATCAAGACAATGTTACATAATATTATTCACATATTGATTTAGATTAGAGAATCAAAATCACATTTGGATGGACGACATTTATTTTTTCTTCTAAAATATTAGTCCACCAAATTGTTTAGATAAAACAGATAGCAAAAGAAACTCCACAAAAGATATAAGTAATTATATCTATGAATATAACTACTAAGATTTTTTCTTTACAAACATAATATCATACCAAAATATAAAATTTCATGATCGTGTTTATCCATTTTGAAGCATGAAAATCAACCTTTAAAATTGTTGGAAATATTTTAGTAAAAAACAAGTTTTGATACATAAATAATATCCCAAATAATTAGCAAGAATGCAAATAAGCAATAATAATACAAATTTAAGTAAATTTAGGAATAATCTCACAGTGCTATAGAATCACACAAAGAGCGTTGTCCTTAAAGGTTCATTCGTGCCACCCAAAGTAAAATTTGGTGTGATTGGTTCTTTTGGCCAAACAACCCCTCAGGATTAGACTATAGCATCAACCTTTGTCATGCACGCACTTCCACTCACAAAAGGTTTAAGAACAACCTTCTATTGCCTTTCCTTAAAAAACAAATATTCTTGTAGAAAAAAATGTGGGAGAGAAAGATAGTAGAATTGTGTGTTAGGATTAGAGCCCTTAAATCCTATTATATGATGCTATGTATGATATTATGTAAGACATTTTGCATGACATTATGTATGACTTAATGTTGTATTCATAAAGTTATTTTATTATAATCTAAAATAATGGTAACATGAATATTGGACATTATCATATAGTTCATGAGATACATAATATGTGATTTATGTGAAAAGTCACAGAAGATATAAATCACAAGTTCTTAGTAAACTTAGAATTGTAGTTCGTAGTCGGTGATGAAATTGAGCATTTCATCTGCGAAGACTATAACATATCAACTAAGATGATTTGTCTTGATCATGGAAGTGGAGACTTCTAGTTAATATGTTAATATGTTTTAAGAGTTAAGACATATTGAACTAGACTGCTGTGAAATTTATTATTCTCCTAACGACGGCCAAATGAATAATAAATCTCACAACTTCTATTTACATGAACTCTTAATCCTAAGTGGATAATGGACTTGATCATGAAATGTAGGTTGCTTTGATATATCGGGAATGAGATCTAAAGTAACGGTCAAAACCTCAGTATGTTGGGTAGCCAGATTTAGTGTTGATGGAACATATATTCTCAAGATAAAATTCATAGTCTCTTAATGGAGATATAAAATATTTCATTGAGATAAGTTTAACGGGTTCAGTTATTCAGAGAGTTAGGCTTAACCACTTTGGTAAGAAGTTATTAAAGTATATATTTATGAAATTGGATTTCATAAATATATGATGAATAGCTTTAAAAGATAAAACCGGGTACTCAAGGATAAGATGTAGTAATTTACAAAGTGGCAGTCTACATTCATGACTTTGTATTACTATGAATATTTTATGAAGGGGTTGCATGTATAATAAAGTCTTGGGATATAATTTATAAATAAGGCCTAGAGTGCAACTATATTTATATAGTGGTATTAAACATAGTTAATGGTAACTTTGGACTTGTCAAGAGTTGACAGAAAAGCTCAAGGCCCATTGGAGCTTGTGTCTTATTGGTCCCTTTTGGTCCAACTCTAAGACACATATTAAAACCCAATTGGAAAGGCCCAAAAAGTTAGCCTAATTAGATAATCAGTTATAAGAAGAGAAACATACAAAATTTTAATGTATGACAAAGAAAGACATCATTGTGAAATGGTGTTTATGTGAGAGTGAGACAATCTATCATTCTCCTTTGGAAACTAATTGAGAGACCACACTTCTTGGGCAAAAAGTGGAATTGGAGTGAAGATTAAAAGTATTCCCGAGTACTTCTGATTCTTGTTATGAATTTCACCGCACCAAGGTACGCTCTCTTGTTCTAGAATTATGAAATTTACATAATACATGTTATCAATTGCGAATGAAGTAGATATGTTAATTTTCCATTGCGTATGTTTTGTATGTGATGCGTACATGCATATTTCCATCATTGTGTATATCTAAAATATAGAGTAGTAAAAAGCCTTATAGGGAAGAGTGCGATGATGTGTATTATATAGACTATTCATGACAATAATAACCTATAGCTATTGGTAACTAATAATCCATAAAAGCCCAATGACTATATTATCCATTATTACCCAACGGCTATTTTACTCATAAATTCCCAACGGCTAAAAACTAAATACTAAAAAAAGTTTTTGGAACATACACCCATACCAACAATAACATTTTCAAGCCTTTTGATAGAAACAAATAGACATGTCAAGCTGAAAAATAAGCTCCCGAAGTGTTTCACCATCTCTATCGCAAAAGAATAGTATTCTTCTCTATAATTGTCTCTCTCTAAATCTGTGAGATTAATCATGAACACCATAAACGCAGTACTAACTCCAATATATTTTTTAAAGCCGAGTAGAGGTATGAGCTCTTCTTTTATTATTTTCTTCTCCTCTACTTTGTTAAAAAGAAAAAAAAAATTATGGTATTTCATGTATTTTTAAAAAATTTATTTTCGTACATGAACCACCAAACCCTACACTTGTGACTGTAAATGATTTTTTTCATCGTTTAAAGTTTATACCCGTTAAAATTTAAAACTTATTACTTTATGGGTTCGAGTACTTTTTTCTTCTTCTTATATTTATCATTTGAATAGTCATATATTCTTTTGAATTGTTTCAATAATTTATTCTTTAAATATATATCTTTTTTGGCATTTTGGAAGTTTTAACATTTGAATTTGTGTTAGTTTTTGCAAAATTTGAACATGTTTAGCAGATTTCAATGACTATACCATGCGTTATTCTTTTGAAGGTAATCAATTTTTCTTTTATATTTCTCTATTGTGTAATCATATACATTTTTTTTATTTAAAAAATTTATAGGAAGTAAATCTTATGATTCTTTAATATCTTTTAGCCTTTCAAAAGTTTTAACATCTGAATTATTCTTTTGATGGTAACACATCTTTCTCTTATATTTCTCTATTGTGTAGTAACGCGTGCACACACACACACAACTATATATATATATATATATATATATATATATAATTTGTAGGCTCTGAATCTTTTGATTCATTTCAATAGTTATAGTCATGGATTATTCTTTTGAATGTAACTCGTCTTTCGCTTTTTCTCTATTGTTTAGTCATATATATATTTTTTTGTTTCAATAAATTCTAAGATATGATTCTTTGATATTTTTTTAGTCTTTCAAAAGTTTTAATACAATAATTCTTTGAGTTATTTTCTTTTGTAAACCATTGCATGTTCAAGCAATGGCTTTTTCATCAAATTGTAACACAAATTAAAGTTATACAAGAGCAAATCATGCAATGGAGTAGTTTCTTAATCAATTTAAGATTTTATAAAATTATTTTAATTTACTTCACAAATAGGTAGGTTCCTGTGCATAGTACAGGTTAGCATCTAGTTATCAATAGACAATAGTCCTAGTGGAACTCTTTAATTTTAAGCTAATCAAAAGTAACTACTCATCTTCAAAGAGATTGACTTAGAAGGGATTTATATTGAGAAAAACACTATAAATAGAGAGCATCACTAACTGATTCATCACTAATTTTACAACAGTCAAAGCTCTGAAAATTTTGTCTTAAAATCATTTGAAGAATATTTGAAGAGTATTCATTCAAATTGTTATTCCAAGCAATAATGTCTTAGTAAAATCAAGCTTTAAAATTCTCCAAAAACTTTAAAAAATTCATATATCATTGAAATTCTATGGATTGAAGCCTTTAAAGCCACAAAAAAACTTCAACTTAAATGCTTTTAATATGAAGAACATTCTAAGAACCCAAAGAAAAAGAAGTTTTCTAAAAAGCTTATAACTAGAGATTCATTATACTTTTGTTGTAAAAATCATTCGATCTATTAGTAACATGCAAATTGTACCACAGTTATTATACTTTGGTAAACAAATAAAAGTTGACAAAATTTTTTATTTTCTAAAATTGTACATCATTAATAGTTAATATGGAGATGTAGACTCATCTAAATCTCTAATGCTATGTTTGGAAGTTTGGAGGGAGAAGAGAGTAGAGGGAAGTAGAGGAGAGGAGAGTAGTGGGGAGGAGAGTAGAGGGGAATAGTTGTCCTCCACATTGTTTGGATATTTTTAAAATTAAGTAAGGGAGAGAAATACTTAGCCTTTTCATAGTTTGTAATTTTGTTAAAATGGTAAAGGTAAATTTAATAATTCATTTGGTCAAACATTTTTATACTCTACTCTCCCTCCATATCTCTCCAATTTGGGGGAATTAGAAATGAGAGGTTAGAAATAGTTAGAACCTCTCCAAATCTCCCACCTTCTCCCTTAACAAAATCCAAATAAGGTAATTTAACTTACTTTCCCTCCATCTACTTTACTCCCCTCTATTCCCCTTCATCCAAACAAGCTATAAATTCATTAGAGAACAAAAATGTTGCAAACCATTGGATGGTGGAGATTTTGCCATTGCACACTGACTGATTCCTTGATGGCAGCGTAGCGGACTCACTCTCATTTCATCGATTTTTGTAGCTTGACCACCCTTCATTTCTAGTTTTCTAAATTGGCATTTTATTTTTATATTATGTTAATTTTTAAGTGAATAATAATAAATTTGGCACATAAATAAATAGAATACTATCTTAGAAAGTAAGGTTTGTCACCGATTAGGCGAATTGGTACCTTCCCCATATATTAAGTGCATATATTAAGAGTATTACCATTCGGTTTCTACAAATATTCTATTTTACCATATTGGTATCTTCTCCAATGGTAACATATTTAGTATGTTTCTATAAAATACAAAAAAAAGAACCATCTCGAGTAAAAAGAAAAAAAAAATTTAAAAATATGTAAATTTAAATCCTAATTTTTTTCAAGGGCAGGATATAATTTGCTTATTACAGTAGAGCCTGAGGAGAAAATGCGATTATCCATGTTGATAAATTATTCTTTTGAAAGAGAAAGAAATAAACCATGAAAAAAATATTTAAGGTAGATTGTAAATTACACGTCTAAAGTTTGGAGTGATTGAATTTTAAACTCTGAAGTTTCAGAATTTGGATTTTACCCCTTGAAGTTTGGGTGTTTGGATTTTACACCCTGACATTTCAAAACTTAGATTTTACCCTCCAAAGTTTAGGTTGTATGGATTTTACACTCATATATTCTGAAACTTTAAAATCTAAACACTTCTAAAATATAAGGGATAAATCCAAATTCTGAAACATTAGGGTGTAAAATCCAAACATCACCAAATTTCAGGGAGTGCAATCCAAATTCTGAAACATTAGGGTGTAAAATCCAAATATAAGGAATAAATCCAACTTCTAGAATATTACTCTTGGTTCTTGAGATATAAATATATAAATATATATATATAAAGGTTCAGAGGGACAAAAACCTTCAGATTTTGCAGAACCTCCTCCCTCAAGTAGAAGAATTTCACGGCACGAAGTCAGACGAAAAAATAAAATGTCCTTTTTATATATATTTCTCTAACATGTGCACCTCAGCTATGATGCTACAGCTGAGTAGTATAGTTAACTTGTGTTGTCACGATCCACTTACAGTAAAGACAATCCACTCACAGTAAAGACCTATCACTTCTGACAAACTTGTAACAAAAAAAAATTGACGCAGTGTGAGCATGACTCTCTCTGTCGACCTTTTTAGAAATTCGAATAACTATTTTGATAGAATCATAGAACAAACTAATCATTTTATACTGACTTAGGTTAAAAGAGTCTTCTTTTGTTTTTGTTTTTTTTTTTTTTTTGGGTAAAGGAGGTTAAATGCATTAAAAAAAAAATCAGTCTATTACAAAAGGCCCCTTCTATATCCAGGGTGCAAAGCCGATCCACCACAGGCAGTGGATGAGCATACAAAATGAAAGGGACATCACTATTACTACCAATACGGGCAAAGGCATCCGCACACTGATTTGCTTCCCTATACGCATGTTCAACTCGCAGATTTGGGAACTTCCTTAAGAGGAACCTGCAATCAGTAAGCAAGGGTTCAAGAGATAAGTTAGCAATAGAGTTTTTCATTAGTTGAACAACAGCAAGAGCATCAAGTTCAACAATAAGATTATGTATGTTTTCCATTGCTGCCATGTGTAACCCATCCCAAAGAACCCACAACTTAGCCATTACACTATTCACCTTCCCACAATTTCTGGCAAATCCACTGATCCAGTTGCCATGTTCGTTCCTCAGTATTCCTCCGACCCCCCACCCCCCTCAGCGCTGCCACGGGCTGATCCATCAGTATTTAACTTCACCCAACCAGCTGGTGGCTTCTGCCATGAAATTGCTTGTAGATGCTTCTCGGCCTGCACCTTACCCTCTACTGCTATGGCAAAAAGTTCTGCTACTTTCCGTCTGCATTGCATATAGAATTCATCGTCAACAATTCCCTTCCTGAAGATGTTAGCATTTCTATGCAACCATAAATGCCAAACACCCATAGGGAAGGTGATCTTCCACGGTATACCATGCTGAGAGCTCATGGATGTGCAATTCAAATGAAGCCATTCCCCCATATCTTCCACAAAATAACTTCTGCATTCAGCCGACACCCCTAACTTATTCCAAAAATCTCTTGCATAATGACAGTCCCGAAGGATATGCTGAAGCGTTTCAGCTTCCTTCTGACAAATGGGATAGATTGTATCAAGAGTAAAACCCCTAGAACTCAACACTTCGCAAGTAGGCACACTATTTTGGATGCTCAACCATAAAAAGAACATAATCCTAGGGGTTGTGACAGCCTTCCAAATTCACCCACAAGCGATAGATGAAGGGTTCAAGGGATTTAACCTTTAGCTAATAAATAGGTAGATTTTAGGGAAATGGAGCCATCCTTCAAGAAGGCCCAACAAGAAACATCTTCTGTGTTCAGATCCAACGAGAAGGGAACTTCTTGAATCTGATTACGCAACTCTTCTGGGAGTTCAACAAATAACACACTCTAAAACAATTACTTCCTTGATCTCTAATATCTGCTACCAACAGATTGGCTTCCTCTCTAGTCAGTGGGCCTTGAATATAGGATCTCAAAGGGCCAAAAGGAAGCCAAAAGTTTTCCCAAAGATTGGTTGAGGCCCCATTTTTAATAACCCATTTAAGGCCTCTTTTAAAGATAGGGCCCCCTTTCTTGCATGCTGCCCATGTCCTGGAATAAGGGAGTTTCCTACCCTCTTCAGTAATTCTCAGGTCCGTGAAGTATTTGCTCATTAGCACTCTTGCCCACGGAGCTTCTTGCTCATTGGCTAGCCTCCAACAGAGCTTTGCAAGGTAAGCTTCATTTCTAGACTACATTTCCACCATCCCGAGTCCCCCTCAATCTTTAGGAAGAGTCACAGTATTCCAATTCACAAGGTGGAGCTTCCTTTTCTCCTCCGTTGAACCCCAAAGAAAATCTCTATGCAATTTATCCACTACAAGGCACACTTTGACTGGAAGCGCACAACATTGCATGTAGTATTCCACAATGGGAGTGGAAGCCGAATTAATAAGCACCCTCTTCCCTGCAGGAGATAAAACTTGTGCCTTCCAACCAGCAAGCTTGTCTTGAACTCTCTCAATCACAAAATTATAAGCATTTCCATTCCTCCCCTTATGTAGTATAGGAAAGCCTAAATAACGTCCCAAGTTGCTGGTGGCTTGGATGCCTAGTTGCTGACAAATATCCAATTTTACTTTAACACTAACATTCAGAGAGAAGAAAATTTTTGACTTGTTCTTGTTAACTTTCTGCCATGCCATATCACAAAAAGAACCAAGTGTCGTTGTAATGGCTGCACAATTCTTAGTATTTGCTTTTGCAAACAATAATAGATCGTCTGCAAAGAAAATGTGAGAGAATCCGGGCCCTCTTGAGGATGCTTTCACCTTATCCATTGCTTAGACTCACACAAGTCTTCAATTTGAGCATTCAAATACTCCATGCACAGCAGAAAAATGAACGGGGATAGCGGATCGCCTTGCCTTATCCCCCTAAAAGGTATAAAGGGGGGAAGTTTATTATCAACCCTTTGTTGATTGATGTTGCAAATAAATTGAAAGTAGATGAGAAGAAATTTTCTGCTACACTTTATGATGCGAACCTCAATCGACACGCTTTGAAATTGGAATATTTAACCCAGGAAAGCTAAAAATCAGATCTATGATAGAAACCCTGACCCAACGTTCATAATCGAAACGCGAACCAAAGGTATAAGTTGACCTTGACCCAATGATTATAAAGAATCACGAACCAAAGGTATAAAGTTTGAACGCCACAAGGAAGAATCCATGATAAGTTCACAGTTCTTGAAGAACCAAAAGAGTGCAAAGCCTCACCTTTTCTGATTTTTATTCAATAATTTTCTATTAAAAGCGTTTACAAACATAAGGCCTATTTAAGGGCTCCATAAAACTTGATAGACAAGAAAATATGTTCTAAAATAACTCCTAATTGATACCTTACCATATTAGGAATCAAATTTGACCTAAAAAGCATTAAATGCACCTAAAAACAAGGAATTAAATCACCTAAACCTAAAATAACGTTTTTACATAAAAATACCAAAAATAATAAATTACAATAATTAAACAGTAAATTGTGTCCTACATCACTTTATGAAGGATTCAAGTTTCACAACCGGATCAAGTCAGCATTCAAAGTATTTGTTTATTTGGAGAGGAAGATTTCAGATTTCAAAGATGAACTGGAGGACGAGTTTGTTTCAAGTGAAGGGGTCTGATGTAGGACACAATTTACAGTTTAATTATTGTAATTTATTATTTTTGGTATTTTTATGTAAAAACGTTATTTTAGGTTTAGGTGATTTTTTCCTTATTTTTTAGGTGCATTTAATACTTTTTAAGTCAAATTTGATTCCTAATATGGTAAGGTATCAATTAGGATTTATTTTAGAATATATTTTCTTGTCTGTCAAGTTTAATGGAGCCCTTAAATAGGCTCTTAAGTCTGTAAACGTTTTTTGATAATATTATTGAATAAAAATCAGAAAAGGTGAGGCTTTGCTCTCTTTTGGTTCTTCAAGAACTGTGAACTTATCAAGGATTCTTCCTTGTGGCGTTCAAACTTTATACCTTTGGTTCGTGATTCTTTATAATCATTGGGTCAAGGTTAACTTATATCTTTGGTTCACGTTTCGATTATAAACGTTGGGTCAGGGTTTCTATCATAAATCTAAATTTTAGCTTTCCTAGGTAAATATTCCAATACTTTTGTTGGGTTTCAAAGCGTGTCGATTGAGGTTCGCATCAGAGTCCCATACCTGTAACTTGTCAGAGCAAAGCCGTTAGCCTACCTTTCATCCCCATTTTTTTTTTTCTCTTTTCTCATTTCCCCTTCCCCTTTCAGCCCACATACTCTCCTAAAGCACAAACCCGAACATAGCGGAACCCAGCGGCGCCAATGAGCAAACCCAAAGATTGCAAACCCAGCGGCGCCGACGAGCAAACCCAGAGATTGCAAACCCAACGGCGCCGACAAGCAAACCTAGAGATTGCAAACTCGACGACGCTATACTCCCATTTTTTTTAAAAATTTGTTCTATGATTGTGTAACTCTGATGGGTCTTTTTAGCTTCTTTGTTGGTATTTCTTAATGCCTCTGGAATGCTATTGTACTTATGTTTTTTTTGTTTCTTTCTCCTTAGATTCAATTCTAATGTGAAGTTGTTGTGAAAAAATATACTGCAATTTTGCTGATAAGCGGAGCTAGGCCTTGTGCTTCAGATGGATTCACAGTGATATCAAAAGGTTGTGCTTGTGCTATGGGTTTGGGAGAAGGGAAAATGGAAAGTGAGATGATGAAGAGGAGCTCTGTTGGGTGGTTGGGACAATAAAGGCAAAAAGACCCGTTGGAGTTGCGCATGGATGGGATGGGATACTGGCAGTGAGACCCATTTGTGTTAAAGAATTACGAAATTGCCACTGATATCTCATAACTTATATCTTGAAAACAAGCACCCGGTGTTTCTGAATTACTTAACTCAACTCTCAAAATTCTCAATTTTGTTAACTGGGTTAACAACACAATAATAAGCCAAACAACCATCTCTACTTGTGGGGCCCAGTGATTTTGGATTTTGAGTTAACAAAACTCAGTTTTGTCAATTGAGTTAACAAAATCCAAACAAAGCCTATATTTTCCAATAACAAAACCTAATAATCTGTAATTAGACTATGAAAATAGAGTAGCATGGAATTTAAGAATCTCTACATTGAAAGAGTCAAAGGATTATCATCTTATATCATACTAATATTTTTCCACTGACATTAAAGAGTCCAAATCAAACCCAAACAAATAATATCATAAGTTTTTGAGTGGAAGTTAAAATTTTTATTGAAATGGATTTAATATTTTTTACATCCATGGCTAACACAACAACAACAAAATACAATGAACATTCATCACATCCTTGCGTTTCTTTTCTGTGATTGGAAAAATGCAGTAATCTCAAATCATAATTGCTGCAAATTATTAACATTTATTATTATTATTGAATAATCTGACTGGATCTTTCTTATATCCGAAGCCGCTCCCATAAAAAAAATAATAAAAAATAAAAAAGAAAAGAAAGAAAAGAAGAAAACGAGAAAAATCAATGAGAGCATTTCGGGGACGCGGAGCTCTTTCCAGTTTTCCTCCAGTTCAATGAACACTCTCTTACACGAAGCAAAGTTTGGGCCCAAAAAAATAAAAATAATAATCTTACGTGATTGCTTCACTGATTATAGGAAACAATACCCAGAACGCGTTTTTGTTTTTTTAGTTAAATTGCCTCTCTCTCATCAGTAAAAAAATTTGGGCTTGAAATATTTAACTTTTTGCACCTCGATGCGTATTTCTAATATGCACATACGGTGTTTGAGGAAATGGTTGTTAGAGGTGTATTTTCCTGAATGATGGTGGCGGGATTTAGTTTTTGAACAATACCGTTGTTTTGTTCCCAAAGGCTGATTTGAAACTGTATGAGGAAATGATTCACCTGGATTTTGGAACATGGAGCACCATAATCAGGAGCTGTTGTGTAGAAGCCATGCACAATAAAGCTTTGTCCTTTTTCTTTCAAAGTGTAAATCAGGCTTCAGACCTGACAACAAGTCTTGGCGGCCATTCTTAAACCCTGTGTTCCCTGCCCTCTCAGCTATCAAATTGGGGAAGGCTCTCCATGGTCATATTGTGAAGAGGGTCATCTTTATTACACTACGTATCTGAAGCTCTACCTAACATGTATGTCAAATGTGTTGAGCTTGATAATTGCCAAAAACGTTTTGGTCAGATGGGTCTTTTTTTTTTTTTTTTTTTTTCTTTCTTAAAAGTATTTCAACTTATGATGTCATCTCCTAAAGATAGCTCTTTATTATCATACTAAGACAGTTCTTGGTGTAAGTAGGGATTGAATCTCAGATCTCTTATACAACCATCAAAAACTTTATCGGTTGAATTAACTGGAACCCACAGATGGGTCACTTAAAACATCGTCATGTCTGGATTTTCCAGTTACCAAATATGTGATGTTGAGGTTGTTTTATGCAATCAATGTAGGTGGCGAGGAAAAACCTAACCTGATCACTATTGTGACCACTCTACCTGTGTGTGCTTGCTTGCTAAATATGGATTCTAGAAAGAGCACTCTTATGTGACTAAATCTGGATGGGAAACAGATACCCTTGTTGAGAACTGGTATCATTGAATGCATAATGCAGGCTAGTATGCAATGATGCACATGCTGTGTTTACTAGCATCAATCACAAAGATGTTTTGTGGAATGCAATTATTACAGGGTTTGCTGAGAATAAGTTCATTATTGATGCATTCAAGATGCTGAAAGGACCAATAGAACCAAATTATGTAACAATTGCAAATATTCTGCCTGTTTGTGCTTCTATAGATAAGAATGTTCCCTATTGCTTTGGTAGAGAGATAAGTTGTTATGTACAGCAGCGACTGAATTGCTAGCAGATGTTTCTGTCTTCAATGCTTTAGTGAGCTTCTTCTTAAGAGTTGGATGGATGGAGGAGGTGGAGTTATTGTTCCGAAATATGATATCAAGAGATTCAATTTAATGGAATGCCATAATTGCAGGATATGCATTACATGATGAATAGTTGAAAGCCCTGGACCTGTAACTTTTGTTAGCATTCTTCCTGCTTGTGCACAATTACAAAATCTGCAGGTGAGGAAATAGATTAATGGTTATATTTTTGACACACTAACCCATGTGAAGATACAACATTGGGCAATGCCTTAGTTTTTATGCAAAATGCAACTGCATAAAAGCATTTTTGATGATTTATGGGAAAGAATTGATAATCTTGGAATTCTATGCAAGATGCCTTTGTAGGGAGTGAGTATGATAATTTCTGGGCCTATTAAATTGGATGCCCAGTGAAGGAATTAGATCTTACTCCATTACTATTTTGACCATAATTCATTTTTGTGTTAACACATAGCTATTCAATTAGGGATAGTTGATTAAAAGGTGATGTTGAACCCACTGCTGGAAACGCATTGCCTGATGTATATGCCAATTTTGGTAACATAGAATATGCATTTGTCAAAGTTTGTCAGAGAAAAGGAATTTGATCACATGCAACTCAATAATCTTAGGTTATGTCATTTGTTGATTACATGATGATGCATATAAGATTTTTGACAGGGTGTCTAACATAGATATCACTACCTGGAATCTAATGGTTTGAGCTTATGCAGAAATTTTTTCTCCTGCTCAATATGCTTCAGGAGTTACAAAAACGAGGAATGAAGCCTGATGCGGTGACATTCATGAGCTTACTTCTGGTATGTGCTCAAATGGCCTCAGTTCACTTGCTGAAGGAATGTTATGTATATGCAATTAGAGCTGGTTTTGAGGATGTCCACTTGAAGGAAGCTTTGTTAGATGTATTGAAAAATGTCATGCTAGACAGCGCGCTTATAAGATTTTTCAGTTAAGCACCCATAATGATCTGGTTATGCTCACAGCTATGGTCAGTGGGTATGCCACAAATGGTATAGGAGAAGAAACACCCATAAGGATCTGGTTCTGTTCGTAGCTATGGTTAGTGGTTGTGCCATGAATGTTTTTGGAGAGGAAACACTCATAATTTTCTCTAATATGCTTGAATTTTGTGTAAAGCCAGATTATATTATTGCCATTGCTGTTTTATCTGCTTCTTTTCATTCTGACCTAGTAAACGAAGGGTTAAAGATATTCAATTCAATAAAAAGGTCCATGGGTTAAATCCAACAATGGAACTGCCTACGTGGTGGATCTCCTTGCTCTGTTTTGTGGCAGATCACCTTGAAATTGAGGCTAACAATATTGGGAACTATGTGGTGATGTCAATCATGTATGCAGCGGATGCTAGATGGGATGGGGCATAGAGGTAAGAAAGCTTATGAGGACTACGGATCTGAAAAAGCAAGCAAGATGCAGCTGGATTGAAGTGGAGAGGAGGAAAATCGTCTTTTATACCTGGGGACTCTTCTCATCCTCAAAGTCATATACACTAAATTGATCACACTGGATCAAAAAAATCAAGGAGTGGCTTCATTTTTGAGTTACCCATGGGTTTGGATATGGCATTTGTGGTTGGATTCATAACTCATAAGCAAATGCAGGCAGAATTACTCTGCAAATGAGCTCAGACTTGATTCTTTGCAGCTTCATGAGGCAGAATTCCCATTTGGCTTTTTCAGGTGCAGATGCATCATTTTACTTAAGTGACTCCCCCTCCATTGACAATTCTGATTGACTCTTCTACTGTAGTCAAACTCAGTTTAGTTATTTCCAACTTTTTTTTACCAAATTTACGGGGGATGGTTTGCTGTTGTAACTTGTAATTACATTTCTAACTATGGAACTTCTATTTTTAAATTTCTTGCAGACTCTTCTCCTCCTTTTCCCTTTTGTAGGTGAGTTTCAAATTTCAGGTCAACTTTTGAGACCTTGTGTGACTGCCTTCTTCAGCTTAATAGCTGGGATCACTCTACATCCCTATGGATGGGAGGGGATGGATGATGCCAAATCATTTCAAAGAAAATTCTCAGGGTTTTATCCCCTTAGTGGCACATCTTGGCAGTTCAGAGGCATTAGGCTTGAAGTTTTTCACGATCTTCAGCTGCTAAGAGTTTCAATCTTATTTTATCTTCAAATTTTCATTTTCTTTTCTTTATGCAGAATACCAAGTAGGTTCTTGGCATTCCATTTGTTGGAAGTTAGATAAGATGAATGAACTGCAAAGTCAAAGGCATAATGAAATAATTTCTTTTGTTATGATGAATGCTCACCTAACATGGTTTCACACATAAATCAAGTGAATTATCCTCAGTCCTCACACCTTCTATACCCCACTTTCCTCTCCTTTTACCCCTATCCATGTGCTCTTTTTGGGTAAGAAGTTCTAGTAAATACACCCTTTTTGTAGGATATATCAAAATTTGTAGAATAATAACCTTTTTGTTATATAATTGACTTTGTTCTTAGTTTTAACTGCTTCCACATTTCTTTTAAGTGCAGTCCAAATCCATGGCTTTTCAGTTTTTTACGATTTGTTATTCTGCTTTCTATTTCTCTCTTAGGAATATGCGGAATAGAAAGTGTTGGCAAGGTCTGAATGTATTACTTTTGAATGATTGCTAAGCTTGAAGTCACCACAAAAAGATCTGAATTCAGGACATGGAGATCATGCCTCTATCCAAAGTAATTCAACAACATGGGCTGGCTGCAGGTATTTTTATGTACACTTATCAAGTGCAATAAATCTAAAGCCTAAAAATTCCTCAAAATCTACATTGGAGGTTTGGAGGTCCCAAACTTTTACCCCGTTGTTATTTTTAAATCTATGCCCTAAAGTAATTTTGGGTCGAATTAAAAATAAAGCAAGTGTAAAAGATGGCTAGTTTCCAAAAGAGAACCCAAGAAAAGAAAGATTAAAAAAAGAACAGACAAGGTATTTAAAAAGTTATTCTTCTTTCCAAAGATGTACTCTCTTTTTGGTAACAATGGTGTTCTGTAGTTTGAAGCCGGCAAAAACAAAAGGTCTTAACAGGATCAGCTCACTGTCAAAATCATGGCATCTCGCTTGTTTTTGGAGATGTTAGAGGGAACAAGGTAAGCAACTCTGGTTCAGTGTATCCTGGTCTGGACCGTGGTGATGGATGCAAATAAAATCGCCTCTCTTTGATGGCTCTCTCTTCTTCTTGGCTATTCAATTCAGGTATTGCTGATTCTTCATTCTTTTGCTCTTCCAGGATGGTCAGCTTTGAGAACATTGTAGAAGGGGTCACAGGGCTTGGAAGGAAACCAGAGTTCCCTGATTTGGTGGGGGAGAAGCTTTTCTGGTCAGTTGATGCAGTTGATGTAGCAGGTTTAAATGGGCAAGGGGGTTTAACTATCTCAAGCTTGGGCCTGGAGTACTGCCTTCTCTCATGGAGTTTGGGTGTTGGCCTTTTTACACCTACAACCTTTGTTGCTGCTGCTTCTTGCGCTGTATTACCTTCTGATGGGCCTGTTAAGCGCTGTACAACCTCTCGGAAAGTATGTGTGTCTGTTTGTACGAATGTGGTTAAAGGTTTACAACTGGCTGTGCCCCGGCTTCCCAGCTTATCCATGAATGTCTATTTCATTTGACAAGCTTTTCATCTCAATCAGGCTCTGACCTGCAATACAGACCCATTTATAAATTGGTCATTGTTCTCATTCAGATGGCATCTCAAGCTGATTGCCAATACATCATCATGGTGGATATCAGATTACAAAATATATTTTGGTATGCTTGTTAATGACTTGCCTAACTTAGTCCAGTCAAGAGCAGTTGATATGCTAGCCCATTAATATAAGTATATGCGAGTAAAAAAGTGTTTCACCAAGATTTGAAGGGGAAAAGAAAGAAAGAAAGAAATTAAAAAAAAAAAAAAAATGAAAGAAAGAAAGGGAAACAATTGGTAATGATTTGTGGTACTACGATTAATGATGCACAATTGACTTTGGTGTGGCTGAGTTTTCTTCATTGTAGAAGCTAAAAACTAACACTTGATCATCTTCATCTATAAGTTGAGAAAGAATAACTTGCGACATGTTTAGAAGTCATATATGCGTGTCATATTTTAAAAAAGAGCGGCCCTAAGAAAAAGTTTTCAGCGAGAAAACCTAACCATGATTATTGCACCCTTGGGAATGAAGGGGTGAATTACACAAACATGCTATATATCAGTATTAACTGACATACACCAATCAAGTAATGAGGATGGAAGCAAGAGAAAGAGATTGACATACTAATTAGAAGGTTTTGTTTGATTCGTTCTTTCAGTGTTTAGGCAACTAAGAGTTTGGCGGTCATTATAGACACAATTGTAATAGTCAAAAATAGGTGTGACAGACATCCATTCCTTTTTTTTTTTTTTGGTAAACTACATCCCTCCATTCCTAACATGTAGCAAAATCACTCGGATTTGAAATAGATTTATTTTTTAGTTCAGATTAAATATTATAAATATAAAGTATATTCAGTGTCATATTATTTAAAATTTTAAATGATGTTACACTTCATACTTTATTAGATCTAAGAATAAAATCTTAACGTTAAAGATAAACTCTCTTCAAGTCAAATGGAACTATGCTTTATGTTTTCTATGTAGCCAACTTTTTTTTTTTTAACAGGAATTATAGGGATAATAGTACTGGTAGGTTATATGAAGGTAGGCATGTTTTAGACCTTACTAGTCAAAAAGCCACCCAAAAAATTATATTGCTTTTTTAGTGCATTATGCTTGAGATTTCCGCTCCAAAAGTGTTAGGCTTCGTTAGGCATTTTTTTTAATTTTTTTTAAATGGTAATTTTAATCTGATTTATTTATTTATTTACTTATTGTGTGGACACCCTCGGGCCTCTCTCTCTCTCTCTCTCTCTGCACCGTAAAATGGGTTAAAGGGAATCTTGGCCCATGTTGAATTTGGCTGAGACAAACTTGACCATTTCCTTGCTCTCTCTCTTCTAATTGAGCGGCAATTACCTTTTAAGGAAAAGAGAAGAAGCAAAGAATCATTTGATTATTTACCTAATTACCATGAAAAGGAAAAAATTTATACCAACTTACCAATTATCTACCCCCAAGCTATAAATTGGGAACTTCAAAGCAATGTTGCTAAGGTGGTGAATAGCATGTGATAAACTCAACTCACTTTTATTTAAACCTTTTAACGAAAGCCTTGTCGACGGTTGAGATGACTCATTTTCTGATTAAGATTTTACTTTTTGGATTTAACTATGTAAAGATGTGAATGTCATTTACATTTGTAATAATCTAAACCATAAAAATGGATCCCTTAAAATGGAGATGTCTTGATATATCATGAGTGTCATCATTATATGCATAGTTATTAATGAAGTTTTACCATTAATTCTTTTGAGTTATCTGTTAAATCTTATATTGGGTATCAAATATCACTACTTTTTGCCTAAATAAAGTTATCTACTTCTTCTAATTAAAGCCAGCCCAACTTAGTATAAAATCTTGTTTGAATGTTAGTTCACGGGTAAAGAACAAACTTCTAAGTTCGGTTTTCAAAACCACAATTTGCCTACACAGGGTTTCAAAGCTTTGACATATGGTTATACTATTCATGTTTGTATACACATTCCTTTCTATCATGTTTTAATCAATTTCTATCTATAAACAACACATAATCAAGATTAATAATGAGCACAAGGAAATATACATAAGAACAAAAGCAAGGGGAGATGCATCACAGACCACAAGATATTATCACTGTTGTGCATATCTCAATGAAAGTTTGTTAATATGTTATCCATGTCAAGGCTCTATTCCAATTTTGTTTATATTGTCCTCGATTTTATATTAAAGGGCATGCAATTGTTGGTGTTCAATGCAACGACATAACCAGTATAATATCATCCAAATTTATGTATATACAAGAAGGAAAGGACATTAATAGGAAAATTTATTCATACATTTACCTCAAAAGCCCTCTGTTGATTATGCAGCTTTGCAACAAAGTAAAAATTTTGGTGCATTCACATGGAGATTAAGGTGAAGAAAGAAATTGAAACATTAAATGAGAGAGAGTCGAGAAAGAAAGGGGAGGAAGAGAAAGAGAGAGTTAACAGAACTAGAGCTTAATGGAAGCTAAGGTTTTCTGGCGCACACTAACAATCCAATTAAGACAAAGAAACTGTGACCTCAAAGCCTTTACAACCGTTGGGTTTGCCACATCACCTGTTTGTTACAAATGGCAAGGGGAAGGGCCCATAAACTATTGCTTTCGAAATAACTGCAGGGTGGGTAAGGTAACTACGCAACTAGTAACCCTTTTGGGAAATGCTATTATTGACAACTTACCTAGGACTCAGTCTTGCTAACCGTTTGACACCTTATGCAAAAACAAAATTACTTTCAGAAAGTTCTCTCCTCTTTCAGAAATTACTACTATAAATTTTTTTACAAACTTTTTCCAAACGTCACGTTTAAACCAACTCAAATTAAAATTTCATTTCAAAATCTTAAGAGAAAAAGGAAAAAAGTTTGGGTCTAAACATATTTGAGACTATTTTACTCCAACCAATTATATAGTAATTGAAAAGATTATTAATGTGTAGTTTTACTCAGGTAATTTTTTTATTGAGTCATATGATTTGTTTAAATGATACATAGACAGTTTTATAATTTGTCACTAATAGGTTGGAAAAGATAACTTCAAATATATTAGAGCCAAACTTTGTAAGAAGAGATAGTACTATTTTTTCATACTTCGAGAGTACTAAGAATTTTCCTCTCAACTTGATCTTAAAAAAAAGTAAAAAAAAAAATAATAATAATAATTTAGGACACCATGTCACTGGTACAGTATTGATGGACCATGGATTTTCTTTTCTACGCCAGCATTATTTGGCAATCTTTTCTTAATCTAATGGGCACTGTGTGTTAGTTATCAATTGGGCATGTGGTAATTAATTATTATTCTTTTTGAGGATAAACGGTATAGGCATGTGGTAATTAATTAATGGTGGGTTTTAAGGAAACAATTGAAACATAATTGTATGCAAATGGATTGAAAGATTGTTAAGGACATATTTTATGTAGTTGGCTAATCCTTTGACAAAACGCACTTTACTTGTAATTGGGTAGATCTAGGATGTGTTTAATACTTCAAAGAACATGTTGTTTAAGTCTAGTATTAAAGTTATGAAGATTGGACCAAGAAACAAGTGAAGAAAATGTGTACACTAAAGCTGAACAGATAGCTCGACACTTGCGGACAGATAGCTCGACAGCTGCTTGACAGATAGCTATCTATCAAGGTTTAATGAGGCTCGATAGATACTATTTATCAAGGTACTATCGAGGTTATGAAAATCAAAATTTTCAGATCTGATTTTTAGGCTAGGCTTTTGTATTTGTATAGGGTTTCTTTTTTCACAACCCTAGACATATATAAGGCTTATTTTGGAGGCCGTCACATAAGAGAATACAATGAGAACATATGCAAAAGGTGACCGAAGTCTTATTCTCTCTGAAAAAAGCTACTGCGTCTTTACGTCTTAGGGTTTTATAACCAAGTGCTTCTTGATTTTCATTGTTGATGAAGTGAAGAACTTTGCAGCCAACATTCTTCTTCCTTAAGTTGGTGAGTGAGTCACGTACTGGGATTCGTGCAAAGGAGTTAGTCACGTATTGAAATTCGTGCATTAAAGGGTGACGTTCATATATTGAAGAGTTCAAAGATTCTGAAGCGGTAGAAGATTTCTGCTGTGAGTTCATCTACGAGAATTATAGAGTTTAAGGACAAAAGTTTTGTACTAGATTTGAAACTTCTCTTTACTATAGTGAATTGCTTTTCGGAAGGGTTTCCCCCCAAGTTTTCTTTGGTTATCATATCTTGTCTTATTTATTTTTCTGCTGCATATGATTTTGACATGATACTGATGTTTGTTTGTTTGTTTGTTTTAACAAGTTTATGCATAATAAATCTAATTAACAACTTGGATTTAAAACTTGTTAATTCTATCAACCGGGGACTAAATTTCCCAACAAGTGGTATCAGAGTAGGCACACTCAGATTATGGTTTAATCTCTGTGTGTGATCCATTGACACTTATTGTCATGGTTGTCACCGGTTTGAAGAGATCTATTGATGCAAACCTCAACCGACACGTTTTGAAACCCAACAAACAATATTGAAATATTTGCCCAAGAAAGCTAAAATTAGATTTATGATAGAAACCCTGACCCAACGTTTATAACCGAAATGCGAACCAAAGGTATAAGTTGACCTTGACCCAATGATTATAAAGAATCACGAACCGAAGGTATAAAGTTTGAACGCCACAAGGAAAAATCCTTGATAAGTTCACAGTTCTTGAAGAACCAAAAGAAGAACAAAGCCTCACCTTTTTTTTTTTTTTTATTCAATAATATAATGAAAAATGTTTAAAGACTTCAGGGCCTATTACAAGAGCAAGATCCAAGAAGATCAAAGAAGCACTTAATGGGCTGATTCAAGAGATTTGGGCTGATTCTAGCACAGAACATTCAAGAAATTTGCCTAGGTCAAGGAAAGTTAATGAAATGACTAGTTTGGATAGTCAAAAGTAGGCTGAGATGGTGAAGAAACACTATGAAAGTGTACAACAACATATAGAGAGGAAAAATGAGCAATATGCGACCAAAGCCAACAAGGGTCGTCGACAAGTCCTCTTTGAACTGGGTGATTGGGTTTGGATGCATATGAGAAAAGAAAGATTTCCAGTCCGTAGGCGGTCTAAGCTACATCCTAGAGGGGATGGTCCATTTCAAGTCCTTGAGAGAATCAGTGATAATGCATACAAGTTGGATCTTCCAGGTGAGTATAACATTAGTGCTACATTTAATGTTTCTGATCTTTCTCCTTTTGATGTAGGTGACGATTCGAGGACGAATCCTTTTGAAGAGAGGGGGAATGATGAGAATTAACAAGCATTCAAGGATCCATTGCATGTTCCAGTTGGACCTATTACAAAAGCAAGATCCAAGAAGATCAAAGAAGCACTTAATGGGTTGATTCAAGAGATTTGGGCTGATTTTAACGCAGGATATTCCAAGCTTAGCCCAAAGGAAGATGAAAGCGTAATAAATTTAATTCAAGCTATTTAGGGCTGATCTGACTTAATTTGGAGTGATTTATGGCGTGGATTAATGTCTGATTGACTTTCCAGCTCTATATCAGTTAATGACGATTTTTTCCTATTCTGGAGCTGTTATTTGAGACCAAATCTACCTGAATTTAGGGTTTTTATTATTTAGAACGTTTTTTGGTATTTTCCTTGTTTTTAGGTGCATTTAATGCTTTTTAGGTCAAATTTGATTCCTGATATGGTAAGGTATCAATTAGGAATTATTTTAGAATATATTTTCTTGTCTGTCAAGTTTTATGGAGCCCTTGAATAGGCCCTGAAGTCTGTAAACGTTTTTCATTATATTATTGAATAAAAATCAGAAAAGGTGAGGCTTTGCTCTTCTTTTGGTTCTTCAAGAACTGTGAACTTATCAGGGATTCTTCCTTGTGGCGTTCAAACTTTATACCTTCGGTTCGTGATTCTTTATAATCATTGGGTCAATGTCAACTTATACCTTTGGTTCATGTTAAGATGCTGTATGTGTGTGTACTTAGGGAGTGTTGTGCTCAGTAGTTGTGCATGTAATTGTACTTTGCTTAGTCACATGCTATGCAGGTGCAAGGCATAAGTGAGTAATTGAGAATTAGTTAATAAGGTGGTTAGAGTTGGTTAGAGTTAATTAAGTGAGTAGTTACGGATTAGAGGATTTGGGAATTGGCTGTAATTGTATATAACTCCAATTGTTGACAGAGAATGGGAGGCATAGAATGAATTCAGTTTCTTCCCTCAAAGTCTTTTCTAATCTTGCTCTGTTTGGAGGAGGTTACCCTCGAAGCTAACCAACACTTCTTCTTTCTCCCTTTCCATTTCTTGCAATCTTTCTGATTTACCAAGCTCTTAACAATTGGTATTAGAGCCCTCTTTCCTACGACCATGGCTGAAACTCGATCTACTGCGTATATCAATGAATCCATTGCATCCTTATGTACCACCATAGACCACCATGCCTACTCTCTTCAAGAAATCACCGATCAACTGAATGCCCATACCCAGCAGTTGAACGCCATTAGTGTTGCCTTACAAAAGTTAACTAATGCTGAAGAGAAGAGACAACAACCCTCATTGCCCAAGACACGATTGTCCCAAGCTGTGACTTTGCCATTACAGAGCTTGGCTAAAAGTGTGCGACTTGAATTTCCAAGATTTAGAGGAGAGGATCCAGCGACGTGGGTATACAAAGCTAATCAGTATTTCAATTTTTATCATACATTTTAGTGAGAGGCTTTGGATGGCTTCTTTTCATATGGATAGTGAGGCTTTAGTCTGGTTCCAAGATTGTGAAGCATTTGGGGTGTTTGTTGCTTGGGAGAGCTTTGCGGAGGCCCTGTTAATCAGGTTTGGTTCATCTGCCTATGAAGATCCTATGGAGGCCTTGACAAGGTTAAGACAAACAAGTAACGTGATTAACTACAAAGGGCAATTTGAAGCTCTCTCCAACAGAATTAGGGATTTTTCTAAAAATCACAAACTGAGTTGTTTCCTCAGTGGCCTTAGAGATGAAATTAGGCTGCCTGTAAAAATGCTTAATCCAAAAACTCTTAATGAGGCTTTTGGTTTTGCTAAAATTCAAGAGGAATATGTGATGAGTAGTAGGAAATTTCTAAAATCATCCTCATTGGAATTGTCTAAACCTTCAATTCTCGGACCAAGACCTTATACTAAGTTGGACTCCAAGTTCAAGATGCCTTTGCAGAAATTGTCACCAGCACAGATGGAAGTAAGGAGGAAGAAAGGACTCTGCTTTAATTGTGATGAGAAATTTCAACCTGGACACCATTGTAAGTCTGCTAAGCTCTTTTTGTTGGAAGGCCTTTGCCCCTTTCAAGGTTCTAGTTCTAATGTACAATTGGTGGAACTTAATGATAATGATAGTTCATTAAATCCTGTTTCTAATATGCCTCATCTTGTATCTGTTGAGTCTGGACCTAATATGGGTGAACCAAAGATTACATTGTATGCTCTTTTAGGGAGCCCTTCACTTGGTACAATGAGAATTAGGGGCACAATTAATGGTCATTGGGTTACCATCTTGATTGACACTGGTAGCACTCATGACTTCCTTCATGCTGCAATTCTTTCCAAGTTACAGCTGCATTTGGATCCTACTATCTCATTTGAGGTTAAGGTAGCTAATGGAGAAACCATTAAGACTAAGGGTGTTTGTTTAGATGTCAAAGTGGCTATGCAAGGTCATGTATTTTCTATGGACTTGAATGTCTTACCCTTAGGGGATTGTGAGCTGGTCTTAGGCACTCAATGGCTTAGGTCTTTGGGTATGATTCAATGGGATTTTTTGGCATTATACATGAATTTCATGCATCTTGGCAGATCTGTTACCTTGTTTGGTTTGCATCCTTCTAATTCTACTCTTCAAGAAGGTGAACATTTCTTTAGGAAGCCTATTAGGAAGGGAATTTTTCTGCAGATAGTTTCATTGGGTTCAGGAACTTCTCCATCTCAGCCAGCTTGTGATCCTCTAATTGAGAAGCTGTAGCTAGAGTTTGCCTCAGTTTTTGATACACCCATAGGTTTACCACCTTTTAGAGGGCATGAACATGAAATTCTTTTAAAGGATGGGACTGCTCCAATCTGCCAAAGGCCTTATAGGTACCCACATTTCCAAAAAACTGAAATTGAGAAGATTATGACTGATTTGTTGGAAGCTGGTTCTATCAGGCCTAGCCAAAGCCCTTTTTCTTCTCCAGTTTTGTTGGTGAGGAAGGCAGATGGTTCTTGGAGAATGTGCATTGACTATAGGGCTTTGAATCAAGCTACAATCAAAGATAGGTTTCCGATTCCTGTAGTTGATGAGTTATTGGATGAGCTTGCTGGTTCCACCATTTTCTCTAAGCTTGATTTAAGATCAAGTTACCATCAGATTCGTATGAAGGAGGAGGATGTTCCTAGGACTTCATTTAGGACACATGATGGCCACTATGAGTTCTTAGTTATGCCATTTGGCTTAACTAATGCTCCATCCACTTTTCAGGCCCTTATGAATGATGTTTTTAGGCCTTATTTGAGAAGGTTTGTGCTAGTAGTTTTTGATGACATCTTAGTTTTTAGCCCAACCTTAGAGCTTCATCTTCAACATCTTAGATCAGTGTTGGGGCTGCTGCAACATCACCAATTATATGCCAAGAGAAGCAAATGTGTCTTTGGCTGCCCAGAGGTAGAATATTTGGGTCATATTATTTCTGGTAATGGTGTTAGTACTGATCCGAGGAAGACTGCTGCTATGGAGGCCTAGCCAACTCCTAATTCTGTCAAAGCTTTGAAGGGATTTTTGGGTTTGACTGGTTACTACAGGAAGTTTATTCAGAATTATGGTCAGATTGCTGCTCCCTTGACTGCTTTGCTTAAAAAAAAAAAGCCTTTGTGTGGTCTGATGCAGCGGATAAGGCTTTCTTACAACTCAAGTTAGCTGTTATTAAGCCTCCAGTTCTTGCTCTGCCTGATTTTAGCCAACCCTTCATAATTGAATGTGATGCATCAAGGGGTTGGTTTAGGAGCTATTTTGATGCAGCACCGAAGACCAATTGCATTTCACAGTCAAGTTCTCAAGGGCAAAGCTTTGCAATTGTCTACTTATGAAAAAGAGTTGTTAGCATTGGTCACAACAGTGCATAAATGGAGACCATATCTCTTAGGTAGGCCATTTATTATTAAAACTGATCAACAAAGCTTGAAGTATATCCTAGAGCAGAGAATTGCTACCCCTTCTCAACAGAAATGGCTAACTAAGTTGTTAGGGTATTTGTTTGTGGTGGAATATAAAAAAGGATGTGAGAACAAAGTTGCTGATGCCTTATCTAGGAGGACTGAGTCAGATCTTGTTCCTGAGGATGCTTTGTATTCAGCACTTCAGTGCACTCTCCCTGCTTGTGTTTGATTTCCTTTCCAAGTCCTTCTTGGATTGAGGAATTGAAGGCTAGCTATCAATCTTCCCCTGAAATGCAGCAACTGCTGCACCAACTGCAATCTGGTTCAACTTGTTCTAGATTATTTTCCCTGCAAAATGGTTTGATTTTGTACAAAGGGAGAGTTTACTTGGACTCGCACAGTGGGTTGTAGTCTAAAGTGCTTCATTTGGTTCATGACAGCCCTTTGGGAGGCCATTTTGGTTTCCTCAAATCTTTCCCTAGATTGAAACAGGACTTCTTTTGGGTAGGCATGAAATTAGACTTGAAGTTGCATATCAGGGAATGTGGTATCTGCCAGCAAATGAAGCATGAGACTTGCAAACCAGCTGGGTTGTTACAGCCCCTACCCATTCCCACTAGGTGATGAGAATCAACAAGCATTCAAGGATCCATTGCATGTTCCAGTTGGGCCTATTACAAGAGCAAGATCCAAGAAAATCCAAGAAGCACTTAATGGGCTGATTCAAGAGATTTGGGCTGATTCTAACGCAGGACATTCCAAGCTTGGCCCAAAGGAAGATGAAAGTGTAATAAATTAATTCAAGCTATTTAGGGCTGATCTGGCTTAATTAGGAGTGATTTATGACATGAATTAATGGCTGATTGACTTTCCAGCTCTGTATCAGTTAAGGCAGATTTTTTCCTATTTTGGATCTGCTAATTTCAGACCAAATCAACTTTTATTTAGGGTTTTATTATTTAGTACATTTTTTAGGTATTTTCCTTGTTTTTAGGTGCATTTAATGCTTTTTAGGTCAAACTTGATTCCTGATATGGTAAGGTATCAATT
>JACAVU010000007.1:19805107-19817607 GCA_014183005.1 Castanea mollissima | reverse complement strand
CCAAGTGAGATTGGTTGTGCGGTCATTGATTAATGCCAAGGAAATAGTTATTGAATTTCAATAACTGTATGTGCATTTCTTTTTGTTAATGCACGGCTTGGTGAAATTCACTGCATGGCTTGGAGCACGGATTGGTGAATTTCATTGCATGGTTTGGAGTATGGCTTGGCCATCTTATCAACTTGCAAGGCCCATGGTTGATACGGATTGGTTATTAAAGGATTCTTTTTGCACCTTTTGGATTTTAGATGTATGGTTTGACTCTTGCATGGCTTTTGGTTTATATACTAGTTATTGCCTTGCTTGCCTTGTACGAGACTTTGTCTTTTGGCATTCAATGCATGGCTTCTATCATATATGCATCTTTTGTCCTTTATGCCATGCAAAAATATAGAATCCGAATTCCACCATCTGAAAGTACCATTGTTATATATATATAATATAATATAATAATCATATATTATATATTGTATTATATATATATAATATAATATAGTTTTGTAATATATGAGTTTTTATTACGTTATATATATATATATAATATAATGTAATTAAATATATATTACATTATATATATTTATTACGTTATATATATTTATATACGTTAATGCTAGTTTAATGAAATTTATTCCTAATGAGATTAGGATTTTTTTTTTTTTACGTGTCTAGCATTATTATCATTCTTGATCTTAAAAACTTTTATTTTAAAATATCTAGTGGGAGAGAGATTCAAGGGTTGGATCTCACAGCCTCCATTGTTGGTTCATAGTAGTGTGAAATATATACTTTGTCTTTGCCTCGAGCTTAGCATTCCATGCGGAGAGTATTTATTTCATGGTCCTACAAGATTGAATTTCCTGGTTTATAGTGGTTTGATAAACACCTTGTCTTAGCTTCGAGCTTTGCATTCCATGCGGAGGGTGTTTTATCATGATACTACAAAATAAACCTGTTAAAGGGATGAAATGTGGTTACACCTGATTCTAGACAATGGTATACACTAGACTAAGTATTATAGTATCCTCTATGCTGAGTTCTTACTATTATTACTTAGAGGCTAAATGTAAAACGGCATATTATTAGTGTTTGATAAGAGTTATCATGATAACACTAATAATGAGAATAGTTCTCAATCAATCATAGTATTTTATGTTCACTCTATGCTGAGGGATATTGAATATGAGATTGGGTTGTCGTTGCATATATTATTTTATGGTTTTTGTTAAGGTTCCATATTATATGCTTATATGCTAAATTGATAATGTCCAGTTTACTTATTATATTCATGTTTATTATTTTCAGATTTTGTCATGGCATCATTTAGCCCACTTGTTTCTATTCTTAACCAAAACAAACTGACTGGATCTAACTATGTTGACTGGAAAAGAAATTTGGACATTGTTCTTACTGCTGAAGAGCACAAATATGTGCTTACTCAACCATGTCTTAACTTTCCTTCATTAGATGCTCCTCTTGAGGAAAAACAGCGATATGATCGTTGGCAGAAATCTAATGAAATGGCCAAGTGCTACATCCTAGCATCTATCTCAAATGTTCTACAGCATCAAATGTAGGATGTAGAACTTGCTTCGAACATAATACATAGTCTGAAGGAGATGTTTGGTGAGCAAGGCCATTCTGTAAGGCAAGAAACCATGAGACAAACTTATAATACCAAAATGGCTGCCGGAAGTTCAGTGAGGGAGCATTGTCTTAGGATGATTGCTAATCTGAATACATTAGAAGTTTTAGGTGCCGACATTGACGGAGAATCCCAAGTGGATATGATACTTCAGTCACTACCAGAATCATTCAAGGAATTCAGACTCAATTATAATATGAACAAAAATATTTATTCTTTGTCTGAATTAATGAATGAGTTAGTGGCGGCGAAAGGCATCCTTGGTACTTCTTGTGTCGAAGCCAATGTGGGTGAAGCTTCTACTTCTCAACCTAAGTCGAAAGGCAAGGGTAAAAAGAAGAAGAAGAAGGACTTCACTAAGAAAGATGGTAAACAAATTGCCTTAGAGTTGCCAACAAAGGAAATAAAGCCAAATGAAAGTGTTTCCATTGTGGTGAGAAAGGACATTGGAAGAGGAATTGTCCAACATACAAGGCTGCCAAGAATAAAGGTATGAAAAGTTCATTTCTTCTTGAAATATGTTTGGTACAGAATCCAACAGATTCCTGGTGTGTGGATTCAGTTTGTACTAATTATATCTGCAATTCTTTGCAGGGATTCCAGGAGACCAGAAAGTTAAATGAGGGAGAACTATTTCTTACTTTGGCTAATGGGAGCAAGATTCCAGTTGAAGCTGTTGGAGTGTTTAATTTGTGTTTTAAGTCTAGAGTTTTAATATTGGAAGACTGTTTGTATGTACCTAATGTTCGTAGGAATTTAATTTCTGCAACTTACTTAGGTAAACATGGATATTGTGTTATCTTGAAAGACAATGTTGTAATAAAGAAGGATAAAATGTTTATCTGTTCTGGCAATATTGTGGATGGTCTTTATATTTTAACTCCTGATAAGCATGAATTATACAATTCTGAATTAGATAGTAACTCTCATGTGAAATCATTAAGGAGAAAGTTTCCTTCTACTAGTGATGCATATCTATGACACTTGCGTTTAGGTCATATTAATTCAAGTAGGATTCAAAGACTAATCAAAGATGGACTTTTACAGCCCATGAACTTTGATGGTTTTCTAGTTTGCAAATCTTGTTTGGAAGGTAAGATGACCAAACGACTTTTTAATGCAAAGGGTAGAAGAGCGCAAGATTTGCTAGAACTAGTACATTCAGATGTATGTGGTCCTATGTCAATCCAAGGAAGAGGTGGCTATGAGTATGTCATTACTTTTACTGATGATTACTCTAGATTTGGTTATGTGTACCTAATGAAACAGAAGTCCGAAGCCTTTGAAAAGTTCAAAGAGTTTAGGGCTAAAGTTGAGAATCAATTAGGTAAACCCATAAAGGCCATTCGATCTGATCGAGGTGGCGAATACCTTCTTGGTGATTTTAAGGATTACTTGATTGAAAATGAGATTATATCCCAGTTGACTGCACCTGAAACTCCACAACAAAATGGTGTAGCAGAAAGAAGGAATATGACTCTTTTAGATATGGTTAGGTCCATGTTGAGTTATGGAATAGGCGTAAGCCTAGTATGAGACTACTCCACATTTGGGGTTGTCCAGCACATGTGTTGAAAGGAAAGTCTGACAAGTTACAGTCTAAAACAGAAGTGGTATTTTTTGTAGGGTATCCAAAAGAAACAGTTAGAGGTTTATTCTATAGTCATAAGGATAATAAAGTGTTTGTTAGCACAAATGTCAAATTCTTGGAAAATGACTATATGAATAATTTTACTCCTAGAAGTAGAGTTGTCTTGGCTAAAATGAATGAACCTGTAGTTGAACAACCAATGGATGAAACTAGGAATGATGTGACTGTATTAGATACACCACAAGATACTACTCATGAGATGTCTAGTACACAGGTGCCTCGTCGTAGTGGGAGAATTGTTCAATCTCCTATAAGATTTGTAGGTTTAGGAGAAAGTTATGAGGCTATCTCAGAAGAGGCTAAATCGGATCCTTATGAGGCTGAATCCAATGATATAGATGCACATCATTGGGTCCAAGCTATGAAATCTGAATTGGATTCTATGGATTCCAATCATGTATGGGATCTTGTAAAGGCGTCTAACGGCATTAAACCTGTTGGTTGCAAATGGGTTTACAAAAGAAAGAGAGGGATAGATGGAAAGGTTGAAACCTTTAAAGCAAGACTAGTGGCGAAAGGGTATACACAAAAAGAAGGTATTGATTATAATGAAACTTTTTTCGCCAATAGCCATGCTTAAATCTATTAGAATTCTCTTATCCATTGCTGCTCATTATGATTATAAAATTTGGCAAATGGATGTCAAGACTGCATTTCTTAATGGCAATCTTGAAGAAGAAATATACATGTTGCAACCAGAAGGTTTCATAGCAAAGAACCAAGAGCATATGGTATGCAAGTTGAATAGGTCCATTTATGGACTTAAACAGCATCTAGGTCATGGAACATCAGATCTGATCAAGCAATCAAGTCATTTGGTTTTGAACAAATCTTGATGAACCATGTGTGTACAAAAGACATCGAGACAAAGTAGTAATGTTCTTAGTGCTTTATGTTGATGACATTCTGCTCATTGGAATGATGTAAGGGTAATGTCATGGTTAAATTTTGGTTGTCAAGCCAATTTGATATGAAGGACTTGGGTGAGGCTAACTTTATTCTAGGGATCAAGCTTTGGCGAGATCACAAGAATAAGATGTTGGCTTATCACAAGCTGGATATATAGATAAGGTTCTAGAACGGTTTAGCATGCAAAACTCCAACAAGGATTGCTCCTTTTAGACATAGAGTTCCTCAGTCTGATGACCAAAGGCCTAAGACTCAAGAGGAAGAAAATATGATGAGACAAGTTCCTTATGCTTTTGCAGTGGGAAGTTTCATGTATACCATGCTTTGTACTAGACCAGATATTTGTTATTCAGTTGGCATGGTTAGCCGATATCAATCAAATCCAGGACCAAAACATTGGCAAGCTATAAAGCATATTCTCAAGTATCTTAGGAGAAAGGAGAGATTATATGCTTGTTTACCATAATGAGAATTTGATTCCCATTGGCTATACAGACTCAGACTTTCAGTCAGATCTAGATTTCAAAAAATCCACTTCAGGATGTGTTTTCACCTTGGGAGGTGAAGCCATAAGTTGGAGGAGCGTTAAGCAATCTTATATTGCGGACTCCACCTGATGTAGGACACAATTTATTGTTTAATTATTGTAATTTATTAATTTTGGTATTTTTATGTAAAAAACGTTATTTTAGGTTTAGGTGATTTATTTCCTTGTTTTTAGGTGCATTTAATGCTTTTTAGGTCAAATTTGATTCTAGATATGGTAAGGTATCAATTAGGAGTTATTTTAGAATATATTTTCTTATCTGTCAAGTTTTATGGAGCCCTTAAATAGGCCCTTAAGTTTGTAAACGTTTTTAATAGAATATTATTGAATAAAAATCAGAAAAGGTGAGGCTTTGCTCTCTTTTGGTTCTTCAAGAACTGTGAACTTATCAAGGATTCTTCCTTGTGGCGTTCAAACTTTATACCTTTGGTTCGTGATTCTTTATAATCATTGGGTCAAGGTCAACTTATACCTTTGGTTCGCGTTTCGATTATAAACGTTGGGTCAGGGTTTCTATTAAAAATCTAAATTTTAGCTTTCTTGGGCAAGTATTCCAATATTTTTGTTGGGTCTCAAAGCGTATCGATTGAGGTTCGCATCATTTGGTATTAAATAATCCAATATTTTTGTTGGTCTCAAAGCGTGTCGATTGAGGTTCGCATCACCACCATGGAAGCCGAGTACGTTGTTGCTTGTGAAGCAGCAAAGGAGGCTGTTTGGCTCAAGAAATTTCTTTCTGATCTTAGTGTTGTGAGAATGGAGTAAGTTCGCATCACATTGTAGTGTGAAAATAGTGGAGCGGTTTGATGTAGGACACAATTTACTGTTTAATTATTGTAATTTATTATTTTTGGTATTTTTATGTAAAAACGGTTATTTTAGGTTTAGGTGATTTAATTCCTTGTTTTTAGGTGCATTTAATGCTTTTTAGGTCAAATTGATTCTAGATATGGTAAGGTATCAATTAGGAGTTATTTTAGAATATATTTTCTTGTCTGTCAAGTTTTATGGAGCCCTTAAATAGGCTCTGAAGTTTGTAAACGTTTTTTAATATAATATTATTGAATAAAAATCAAAAAAGGTGAGGCTTTGCTCTCTTTTGGTTCTTCAAGAACTGTGAACTTATCAAGGATTCTTCCTTGTGGCATTTAAACTTTATACCTTTGGTTCATGATTCTTTATAATCATTGGGTCAAGGTCAACTTATACATTTGATTCGCGTTCGATTATAAACGTTGGGTCAGGATTTCTATAAAAAATCTGAATTTTAGTTTTCTTGGGCAAGTATTCTAATATTTTTGTTGGGTCTCAAAGCGTGTCGATTGAGGTTCGCATCACGGTTGCACAATCCAAAGATCTACGGAATCACAAGAAAGGAAAGCACTTGAGAGGAAAGTACCACATCATTCGAGACATTGTTGCTTGTGGAGATGTTGTGGTAGCAAAGATTGAAAGTGCAAATAATCTAGCAGATCCCTTTACCAAAGCCTTGCCACAAAGGACTTTCGAGTCACATTTGGAAGGAATGAGAGTTAGATTAGTGCACAATAGTCTTTAGGGTAAGTGGGAGATTGTTAGGATTAGTGCCCTTAAATCCTATTGTATGATGCTATGTATGATATTATGTATGACATTATGTATGACATGATGTATGACTTAATATTGTGATTGATAAAGTTATTTTATTATTATCTAAAATAATGGTAACATGAATATGGGACATTATCATATAGTCCATGAGATGTAATTAATAGTTCGAAGTCGGTGATGAAATTGGGCATTTCATCTGCGAAGACTATAATGTGTCAACTAAGATGATTTGTCTTGATCATGGAAGTGGAAGCTTCTAGTTGATATGTTGATATGTTTTAAGAGTTAAAACATATTAAACAGGACCGCTGTGAGATTTATTATTCTCCTAACGACTGTCAAATGAATAATAAATCTCACGACTTCTATTTGCATGAACTCTTAATCCTGAGAGAATAATGGACCTGATCATGAAGTGTAGGTGGCTTTGATATATCAGGAGTGAGATCTGAAGTGACGGTCAAAATCTCAATATATTGGGCAGCCACATTTAGTGTTGATGGAACATATATTCTCAAGATGGAATTCATAGTCTCTTGATGGAGATATAAAATATTCCCTTGAGATAAGTTTAATGGTTTCAATTATTCAGAGAGTTAGGCCTAACCACTTTAGTAAGAAATTACTAAAGTATATATTTATGAAATTGGATTTCATAAATATATAATGAATAACTTTAAAGAATTAAACCGGGTACTCAAGGATAAGATGTAGTAATTTACAAAATGGCAGTCTACATTTATGACTTTGTGTTACTACGAATATTTAATGAAGGGGTTACGTGTATAATAAAGCCTTGGGATATAATTTATTAATAAAGCTTAGAGTGCAATTATATTTATATAGTGGTATTAAATATAATTAATGGTAACCTTGGACTTGTCAAGAGTTGACGGAAAAGCCCAAGGCCCATTGGAGCTAGTGTCCTATTGGTTCCTTTTGGTCCCACTCCAAGCCACACACTAAAGCCCAATTGGAAAGACCCAATAAATCAGCCCAATTAGATAATCAGTTAGTTATAAAGGGAGAAACATACAGATTTTTTTTAGATTAGTGAAAAAGAAAAGAAAAAGAAATAGTGTGTGAGAGAGTGTGAGACACACTTTCATTCTCCCTTTGAAAAACTGATTGAGAAACCACACATTTTGGGTGTAAAGTGGAATTGGAGTGAAGATTAAAAGTGTTTCTAAGTGCTTCTAATCTTTGTTTTGAATTTCTCCACACCAAGGTACGCTATCTTATTCTTAAATTTTGAAATTTACATTGTGCACGTTATCAATCATGAATGAAATAGATCCTAGTTTGTTGCTCCCGCTGTGGGTTTTGCATGAGATGCAAAACCAGAATTTTTCCTTCAATAGGATGTACCTCGAAGGTGAGTCCCCCATCAAACAGTTATGATTGTGTGTGAGTTAAAGTGATTTTCTCACATCTCAAATTGTCATTACATTGAGACACTTGTGCAATCTTGCGATGTTTTTCACACGCAACATGCAATATTCTTTGCTATTCCTGATACATATGCAGGTACAATGTGATTTGACCATCACAAGGTTTACATGCGTTGATGTATACTCACTAAACTGTCTTAACATGTTTTTAAAATATAAAATTGGTTAGACATGTTTAGTGTGTGTGTGTGTGTGTGTGTGTGTGTGTGTGTGTGTTTTGGGATCTAAATGCTTAACTCTCTGTTGATTGAGACATGTTTTTTGAGAGGTTAAAATGTTAGTTGGTTCATTGGCTGAGTTGCATGTTTGATTGCATTCATATCTGTGTTTTTTTCCCTTCTTGAAAAATAGTTTTTAACCATCTCGACGTGTTCTCGATACCTTGCTTATTTGTTGAGATCTTCAGTTGATTTTTTATCGCAATCTTGACACTTGTTGATGCGAACCTCAATCGACACGCTTTGAGACCCAACAAAAATATTGGAATATTTAACCCAGGAAAGCTAAAAATCAGATTTATGATAGAAACCCTGACCCAACGTTTATAATCGAAACGTGAACCAAGGTATAAGTTGACCTTGACCCAATGATTTTAAAGAATCACGAACCAAAGGTATAAAGTTTGAACGCCACAAGGAAGAATCTTTGATAAGTTCACAGTTCTTGAAGAACCAAAAGAGAGCAAAACCTCACATTTTCTGATTTTTATGCAATATTTTCTGAAAAAGGTTTACAGACTTCAGGGCCTATTTAAGGACTCCACAAAACTTGACAGACAAGAAAATATATTCTAAAATAACTCCTAATTGATACCTTACCATATCAGGAATCAAGTTTGACCTAAAAAGCATTAAATGCACCTAAAAACAAGGAAAATACCTAAAAAACTTACTAAATAATAAAACCCTAAATAAAAGTTGATTTGGTCTGAAGTTAACAGATTCAAAATAGGAAAAAATCTGCCTTAACTGATACAGAGCTGGAAAGTTAATCAACCATTAATTCATGCCATAAATCACTCCCAATTAAGCCAGATCAGCTCTAAATAGCTTGAATTAAATTTATTACACTTTTATCTTCCTTTGGGCCAAGCTTGGAATGTCCTGCGTTAGAATCAGCCCCAATCTCTTGAATCAGCCCATTAAGTGCTTCTTGGATCTTCTTGGATCTTGCTCTTGTAATAGGCCGAATTGGAACATGCAATGGATCCTTGAATGCTTGTTGATTCTCATCACTTGTAGATAGCTAAGTAGATCGATCGAGAAAGTTCCTATCCCCTCGATAGCTTCTCGATAGTTGTTCGATCCATCGAGGTATGCTCGATAGTTTCTCGACACCTCTCGATCCATCAAGATCCTTTGCATGCATTGTCTTTCACATGTTTTGCGTCTTTCTTTTATCTTGTTATTCATAGCATCTTGCTTCATTATATTCATGCATTTCTATGGATTCTTTGTACCCCCTTGATCATTCTTGATTATCTTTATGTTTCTCAAGTGAGACTCTATAGCTTCTTGTACCCTTTGTCAATCATGACAAAAAGAGGGAGAAAATGTGGACAATTTGTGATTTATTTCTTTAAGATTCTACAAGTTAGGGGGAGAAATACATTCCTTTGTAAGGGGGAAATGTATTTCATCTTGCTAGGGGGAGTGTTTACCTCGTTGTTGTAGGAGCTACTTTTAGCTTCTTTTTCTTGTACCTAGGTCCTGTGACCATTTTTACATACACAATTCTTATCAAGTGGTATATGCGATGATGTATGTGTTATTCACATATCTCTACTTGTGTTGTTTCTTTTCTCTTTTTATACACATGCTTCTTATTTGTATGCAATATATTATTTTTGCTTCACACAAAGATGCCTTGATGAGTTTTGTTTAAAGTGTTTCAGAAATACAGGGTGTCAAAATCTACTTGCCATAAACTCTTTTCTTGCAAAGTTTTTCAAGAGTTTGTGTTATGATAGATTTTATTGTATTCAACAAGTGAGTATGAGTTAAGTGTTTTATTACTTCTCTTATATATTCAGTTGTTTGTTGTGGTTTTGTCACGGATTGCCAAAGGAAGAGATTGTTAAGGACTAATTTTATGTAATCGGCTAATCCTTTGACAAAACGCACTTTACTTGTAATTGGGTAGATCTAGGATGTGTTTAATACTTCAAAGAACATGTTGAAGATTAGACCAAGAACAAGTGAAGAAAAAGTGTCCACTAAAGCTGGACAGATAGCTTGACACCTGCGGATACTTGCGGACAGATAGATCGATAGCTGAGGTTTAATGAGGCTCGATAGATACTATCTATCGAGATATCTATCGAGGTTACGGAAATCAGAATTTTCAGATCTGATTTTTGGGCTAGGCTTTTGTATTTGTGTAGGATTTCTTTTCGCACAACCCAAGACATATATAAGCTTATTTTGGAGGCCGTCACATAAGAGAATACAATGAGAACATATGCAAAAGGTGACCGAAGTCTTATTCTCTCTGAAAAAAGTTACTGCGTCTTTGTGCCTTAGGGTTTTGTAACCAAGTACTTCTTGATCTTCATTCTTGATGAAGTGAAGAACTTTGCAGCCAATATTCTTCTTCCTTAAGTTGGTGAGTGAGTCATATACTGGGATTCGTGCAAAAATAGATTTTTACTCATTTAAAAGGCTATATTTTCCAATGTAACACTCCTTAAGTCAATTTAATATCTGATTGAGCTCTAAACTAGCCTTGGGCCTTAGAGTTTGGGCATCATTGGGGAACGGGAGCCCGAGTCGTTAGTGGTACAAAATGCAGTGTTTATAGATACCTGGCTTATTTGTTGAGATCTTCAGTTGATTTTTTATCGCAATCTCGACACTTATTGATGCGAACCTCAATCGACATGCTTTAAGACCCAAAAAAAATATTGGAATATTTACCTAGGAAAGCTAAAAATCAGATTTATGATAGAAACCCTGACCCAACGTTTATAATTGAAACACGAGCCAAGGTATAAGTTGACCTGACCCAATGATTATAAAGAATTACGAACCAAAGGTATAAAGTTTGAACGGCACAAGGAAGAATCCCTGATAAGTTCACAGTTTTTGAAGAACCAAAAGAGAGCAAAGATACCTAAAAAACGTACGAAATAATAAAACCCTAAATAAAAGTTGATTTGGAGTGAAATTAGCAGATCTAAAATAGGAAAAAATCTTCCTTAACTGATATAGAGCTGGAAAGTCAATCAGCCATTAATTCACGCCATAAATCACTCCCAATTAATCCAGATCAGCCCTAAATAGCTTGAATCAAATTTATTACGATTTCATCTTCCTTTGGGCCAAGCTTGGAATGTCCTACGTTAGAATCAATCCAAATCTCTTGAATCAGCCTATTAAGTGCTTCTTTGATTTTCTTGGATCTTGCTCTTGTAATAAGCCCAACTGGAACATGCAATGGATTCTTGAATGCTTGTTGATTCTCATCAGGTGTATGAAGATCAAGTGAAACTGAAAGAGAAAATGACTTGAAAATTTGTGGGATTGAGAATGCAAAAAAAAGATGATGAGAAAGAGAGTGAAATAATAAAAGAGTGTGAACAGAAAAAAGAGAGTGAAAACATAAAAAAAAAAGTGAAAAGATAGTTGGGGGTGGAAAAAATGAGAGAAAAACAAAGAAACAAGGGAGTTTTTATGCTAAGGCGAGTGATGTCAAGAGTGCTTTTTATACAAACCCGCCTATATTTGTACTTTTGTACAAAGAGGTGTGTTTTAATACTAACGAATATGACGACTCTTTGCCTAGTGTTGTTGTCTCTTTGTTGCAGGAATATGAGGGCGTGTTTCTTAATGATGTTCCTAGTAGATTGCCACCGATTAGAGGAATGCATCAAATTGATTTTGTGCCTGATGCGACAATTCCTAACCGACCAGCCAATAGGAGTAATCCGGAGGAGACAAAGGAACTTCAAAGTCAAGTTGAGGAACTTCAGAAGAACTTGAAAAATTGGCAGGATCGTTTGCCATTCATTGAGTTTGCATATAATCGGAGTGTTCATTCTACTACTAATTTTTCCCCATTTGAGATCGTTTATAGTTTTAATTCACTAACTCCTTTGGATTTGCTATCTTTACCAGTTAATGAAAAATGAGCAATATGCGATCAAAGCCAACAAGGGTCGTCGACAAGTCTTCTTTGAACCGGGTGATTGGTTTGGGTGCATATGAGAAAAGAAAGATTTCCAGCTCGTAGGTGATCTAAGCTGCATCCTAGAGGGGATGGTCCATTCAAGTCCTTGAGAGAATCAATGATAATGCATACAAGTTTGATCTTCCAGGTGAGTATAACATTAGTGCTACATTTAATGTTTCTGATCTTTCTTCTTTTGATGTAGGTGATGATTCGAGGACGAATCATTTTGAAGAGAGGGGGAATGATGAGAATCAACAAGCATTCAAGGATCCATTGCATGTTCCAGCTGGGCCTATTACAAGAGTAAGATCCAAGAAGATCAAAGAAGCACTTAATGGGCTGATTCAAGAGATTTGGGTTGATTCTAACGCAGGACATTCCAAGCTTGGGCCAAAGGAAGATGAAATCGTAATAAATTTAATTCAAGCTATTTAGGGCTGATCTGGCTTAATTGGGAGCGATTTATGGCGTGAATTAATGGCTGATTGACTTTCCAGCCCTATATCAGTTAAAGCAGAGTTTTTCCTATTTTGGATCTGC
>JACAVU010000007.1:19760107-19800107 GCA_014183005.1 Castanea mollissima | reverse complement strand
AAGAAACAAAAGATAAAGGGATAAGAAACTGATTTTAGAACACCTCAGTCGACAGACTTTGAGACCCAACAAAAATATTGGAATACTTGCCCAAAAAAGCTAAAATTCAGATTTTTGATAGAAATCCTGACCCAACGTTTATAATTAAAACGAGAACCAAAGGTATAAGTTGACCTTGACCCAATAATTATAAAGAATCACGAACCAAAGGTATAAAGTTTGAACGCCACAAGGAGAATCCTTGATAAGTTCACAGTTTTTGAAGAACCAAAAGAGAGTAAAGCCTCACCTTTTCTGATTTCTATTCAATAATTTATGAAAAACGTTTACAAACATCAGAGCCCATTAAAGGGCTCCATAAAACTTGATAGACAAGAAAATATATTCTAAATAACTCCTAATTGATATCTTACCATACCAGGAATCAAAATTGATTTAAAAAGCATTAAATGCACTAAAAACAAGGAAAATACCTAAAAAAGTACTAAATAATAAAATCATAAATAAAAGTTGATTTGGTCTGAAATTAACAGATCCAAAATTGGAAAAAATCTGCCTTAACTGATATAGAGCTAGAAGTCAATCAGCCATTAATTCACGCCATAATCACTCCCAATTAAACCAGATTAACCCTAATAGCTTGAATTAAATTTATTACGCTTTCATCTTCCTTTGGGCCAAGCTTGGAATGCCCTGCGTTAGAATCGACCCCAATCTCTTGAATCAACTGATGAGAATCAATAAGCATTCAAGGATCCATTGCATGTTCCAGTTGGGCCTATTACAAGAGCAAGATCCAAGATGATCAAAGAAGCACTTAATAGGCTGATTCAAGAGATTTAGGCTGATTCTAAGGCAGGACATTCTAAGCTTGGACCAAAGGAAGCTGAAAACATAATAAATTTAATTCAAGCTATTTAGGGTTGATCTGGCTTAATTGCGAGTGATTTATGGCATGAATTAATGGTTGATTAACTTTCCAGCTCTATATCAGTTAAGGCAGATTTTTTCCTATTTGGATCTGCTAATTTCAGACCAAATCAACTTTTATTTACGGTTTTATTATTTACTACGTTTTTTAGGTGTTTTCATTGTTTTTAGGTGTATTTAATGCTTTTTAGGTCAAATTCGATTCTAGATATGGTAAGGTATCAATTAGGAGTTATTTTAGAATATATTTTCTTGTCTGTCAAGTTTTATGGAACCTTTAATAGGTTCTAAAGTTTCTTTCTTTTCTTTTTTTGTTTTTTTGTTTTGGTTTTTTTTTTTTTTTTTTTTTTTTTTTTTTTTTTTTTATAATGAGGATCAGGAAATAGAATGAAAACAAAAGATAGGCAAACTTATTGATTTTAAAGAAAGGTTATGTGGTGCTCCTTTATTAGCATTACCTGATTTTTCTAAAACTTTTGAGATTGAGTGTGATGCCTCAGAAATAGGTATTGGAGTTGTTTTGATGTGGGAGAAGCGGCCGATAGCCTACTTTAGTGAACAGCTAATGGGGCAGCTTTGAACTACCTAACATATGATAAGGAGCTTTATGCATTGGTGAGAGCATTGGAGACTTGGCAACACTACCTTTGGCCGAAAGAATTTGTCATACATACTGACCACGAATCCTTGAAGCACCTGAAGGGACAAGGTAAGTTAAACAGAAGACACGCCAAGTGGTGGATGATGTAGGACACAATTTACTATTTAATTATTGTAATTTGTTATTTTTGGTATTTTTATGTAAAAACGTTATTTTAGGTTTAGGTGATTTAATTCCTTGTTTTTAGGTGCATTTAATACTATTTAGGTTAAATTTGATTCTAGATATGGTAAGGTATCAATTAGGAGTTATTTTAGAATATATTTTCTTGTTTGTCAAGTTTTATAGAGCCCTTAAATAGGCCCTTAGTCTGTAAACGTTTTTCATATGATATTATTGAATAAAAATCAGAAAAGGTGAAGTTTTGTCCTCTTTTGGTTCTTCAACAACTGTGAACCTATCAAGGATTCTTCCTTGTGGCCCTCAAAGTCTATACCTTTGGTTCCTGATTCTTTATAATCATTGGGTCAAGGTCAACTTATATCATTGGTTCGCGTTTCGATTATAAACGTTGGGTTAGGGTTCTATCATAAATCTGAATTTTAGCTTTCCTGGATAAATATTCCAATATTTTTGTTGGGTCTCAAAGCATGTCGATTGAGGTTCGCAACATTTTAGGTCAATTTGATTCCTGGTATGGTAAGATATCAATTAGGAGTTATTTTAGAACATATGTTCTTGTCTATCAAGTTTTATGGAGCCCTTAAATTGGCCTTATTTTTGTAAACATTTTTAATAGAATATTATTGAATTGAAATCAGAAAATGTGAGGCTTTTCTCTCTTTTGATTCTTCAAGAACTGTGAACTTATCAAGAATTCTTACTTGTGGCGTTCAACTTTATACCTTTGGTTCGTGATTCTTTATAATCATTGGGTCAAGGTTAATTTATACATTTGGTTCGCGTTTCAATTATAAACGTTGGGTCAGGGTTTCTATCAAAAATCTGAATTTTAGCTTTCTTCGGCAAGTATTCCAATATTTTTGTTGGGTCTCAAAGCGTGTCGATTGAGGTTCGCATCACTTAACTGATATAGAGCTGGAAAGTCAATCAGCTATTAATTCATGCCATAAATCACTCGTAATTATAGCCAGATCAATCCTAAATAGCTTGAATTAAATTTATTACGTTTTCAGCTTCCTTTGGGCCAAGCTTGGAATGTCGTGCGATAGAATCAGCACAAATCTCTTGAATCAGCCCATTAAGTGTTCTGGATCTTCTTGGATCTTGCTCTTGTAATAGGCCTAACTGGAACATGCAATGGATCCTTGAATGCTTGTTGATTCTCATCATTCCCCCTCTCTTAAAAAGGATTCGTCCTCGAATCGTCACCTACATCAAAAGGAGAAAGATCAAAAACTTAATGTAGCACTAATGTTGATGTAGACACAAATTACTACTGTTTATTATTGTAATTTATTATTTTGGTATTTTTTTGTAAAAACGTTATTTTAGGTTTCGGTGATTTAATTCCTTGTTTTTAGGTGCATTTAATGTTTTTTAGGTCAAATTGATTCCTAATATGGTAAGGTATCAATTAGGAGTTATTTTAGAACATATTTTCTTGTCTATCAAGTTTTATGGAGCCCATTAAATAGCCTATGTTTGTAAACGTTTTTAATAGAAAATTATTGAATAAAAATCAGAAAAGGTGAGGCTTTGCTCTCTTTTGGTTCTTCAAGAACAGTGAACTTATCAAGGATTCTTCCTTGTGGCGTTCAAACTTTATACTTTGGTTCGTGATTCTTTATAATCATTGGGTCAAGTCAACTTATACCTTTGGTTCGCGTTTCGATTATAACCGTTGGGTCAGGGTTTCTATCATAAATCTGATTTTTAGCTTTTCTGGGTTAATATTCCAATATTTTTGTTGGTCTCAAAGCGTGTCGATTGAGGTTTGCACCATTTTATCAGAGCACAGGTTCTAAAATCAGTTTTCTATCCTTTTATCTTTTGTTTCCTGTTATCATCCAAAAAAAACGTGAAAAAAAAAAGTAAAAAAAACTTAAAAAAAGAAGAAGAGAGATGGTAATATGAGAACATTGTGGAAGATTCATTGAGGTTAAATATGAGGATGAGTCCACTACTCACAATCCTCCAGTCTCAGTTGATTTGTTGAAGATGACTATTCAATTTGTTGATTTTCTTGGAGTAGAAAATTTTAATTTTATTATCACCCTTTGTTGATTGATGTTGCAAATAAATTGAAAGTAGATGAGAAGAATTTTCTGCTACACTTTATGAAGGATTCAAGTTTCACAACCGGATTAAATCATTAAAGCATTCAAAGTATTTGTTTTTTTGGAGCGGAAGATTTCAGATATCAAAGATGAACTTGAGGACGAGTTTGTTTTCAATGGAGGGGTCTGATGTAGGACACAATTTACTGTTTAATTATTGTAATTATTATTTTTGGTATTTTTATGTAAAAACGTTATTTTAGGTTTAGGTGATTTAATTCCTTGTTTTTAGGTGCATTTAATACTTTTAGGTCAAATTTGATTCCTAATTGGTAAGGTATCATTAGGAGTTATTTTAGAATATTTTCTTGTCTATCAAGTTTTATGGAGCCCTTAAATAGGCCTTATGTTTGTAAACGTTTTTAATAGAAAATTATTGAATAAAAAATAGAAAAGGTGAGGCTTTGCTCTCTTTTGGTTCTTCAAGAACTGTGAACTTATCAAGGATTCTTCCTTGTGGCGTTCAAACTTTATACCTTTGGTTCGTGATTCTTTATAATCATTGGGTCAAGGTCAACTTATACTTTTGGTTCACGTTTTGATTATAACGTTGGGTCAGGGTTTCTATCATAATCTGATTTTTAGCTTTCCTGGGTTAAATATTCCAATATTTTTGTTGGGTCTCAAGCGTGTCGATTGAGGTTCGCATCAAAACACTGAGAGCTTCATCTCTCCTTTTTTGTGGTCCGGATTTGGACTTGAAAACAGCCCCTTCATCTTTCCTCCCATTTGACCTCCATGAAGTAGAGGAGCTCAGATTTTGAAATAACCGAGTTCCTTTCCTTTTAAGCTGTCGTTCCACCTTTATTGCCATGTGTACCATGTCCTCCAACTCCACGTAGTGCTGCAACTCCCACCTTGGCAATGTCACAATTCAGCCCATCAGAAACTTGCCATGGTAGCTTATCTATTCTCCTCTACATTTGCCCGAATCGTGGCAATCTCCATCTCCTTGTGGTAGTCATCCACGCTCCTATAGCCTTGAGTAAGACTCTGTAATTTCTGATACAAGTTCCTATAGTAGTGACTAGGAACAAAACGGCCTCTCATGATTGCCTTCATTTCCTCCCAAGTCTCAATAGGTTCTCTCATTGTTTCTCCTTCTGTTCATCACAAGTTGATCCCACCATATAATAGCATAGTCAGTAAACTTAATGACAACGAGTTTTACCTTTTTCTCCTCGGAGTAGTTGTGGCACTCAAAGATTAACTCCACCTTCTTCTCCCACTCAAGTATGCTTCGGGATCATTTTCCCTGGAATGTGGGTATCTTCATTTTTATGTTTCCTAGGTTCCTGTCAGTCCCATCTTGCCATCTTAGATCTCTTCGGAAACCTCTACCACGCCTTTCTCTCCTTGGCACAAAAACCTGCCTTCATTGGTCAGTGAAGCTTGATCTTCTTCATCTTCAAACTCATCTCTGTGGTAGTCATCAGAATCATTCATGTGAGAACGCCTTCTTGCCTTCTTGCATTAGGGCTCTTTGACGACGCTCCTCACGCAAAGGAGCAATAACAGTGTCTTGCCTATCTATCCGATCCTGAATCTCATTAAACACCACGTTCATGCGTTCAAATTGTTGTGCATAGCCTGCAAAAATGATTGGACGACCTCCCTTCCTTCTAATTGATGTTTCACACCTGAAAGACATACTTTTGAAATAACAAAGAATTGTTAGAATAATTCCTCACAACACTCCCTCACGTGTTGCAATCAAATTATGTCAACCCACTCGTGTTTCACTCTTAAATTGGATTTTCCGATATTAGTCTCACACACTCTTGCTTTTTTCACTCATAGCTTCGCCTTTTCAGTTCTGCAATGAACTAATAAACTTTATCAAAAAATTCAACTTGTAGTGTTAAAACAAATACCAATGGCAAGAAAATATGACAGAAATACCAAATCAAAGGAAGAAGTCAAAAGAAACAATATTTTGGTCTAAGAGAACTGAAACTACAAACAATTTTTTTTTTTTTTTTTGCTATTTCCTTTCAGATGTCTTTTTTTTCACGTTTTTTTTTTTGGGAATTGGTGTGCACGATATTAACCGAATGCACTTCATAAAAAAAAAAAAATAATAATAAGAACGATGAATGAAGAACACAAAAAGAAACAAGATAGGATGGTAACAAGAAACAAAAGATAAAGGGATAGGAAACTGATTTTAGAACCTGTCCTCTGATACCAAATGATGCGAACCTCAATCGTTACGCTTTGAGATCCAACAAAAATATTGGAATACTTGCCCAAGAAAGCTAAAATTTAGATTTTTTATGGAAACCCTGACCTAACGTTTATAATCGAAACGCGAACCAAAGGTATAAGTTGACCTTGACCCAATGATTATAAAGAATCACGAACCGAAGGTATAAAGTTTAAACGCCACAAGGAAGAATCCCCGATAAATTCATAGTTCTTGAAAAACCAAAAGAAGAGCAAAACCTCACCTTTTTTTATTTTTATTCAATAATATTCTTCAAAAACGTTTACAAATTTCAGAGTCTATTTAAGGACTCCATAAAACTTAATAGACAAGAAAATATATTCTAAAATAACTCCTAATTTATACCTTACCATATCAGGAATCAAATTTGACCTAAAAGGCATTTAATGCACCTAAAAGTAAGGAAAATACCTAAAAAATGTACTAAATAATAAAACCCTAAATAAAAGTTGATTTTGTGTGAAATTAGCAGATCCAAAATAGGAAAAAATCTGCCTTAACTGATATAGAGCAGGAAAGTCAATCAGCCATTAATTCATGCCATAAATCACTCCCAATTAAGCCAGATCAGCCTTAAATAGCTTGAATTAAATTTATTACGCTTTCATCTTCCATTGGGCCAAGCGTGTAATGTCCTGTGTTAGAATTAAACCAAATCTCTTAAATTAGCCCATTAAGTGCTTCTTTGATTTTTGGATCTTGCTCTTGTAATAGGCCCAACTGAAACGTGCAATGGATCCTTGAATGCTTGTGGATTCTCATCATCTTTTCAGTTCTTCATTAAACTAATAAACTTGATCAAGAAATTCCACTTGTAGTGTAAAAACAAAAACCAACTGCAAGAAAATATGATAGAAACACTAACTCAAAAGAGAGTAAAGCCTCACCTTTTCTGATTCTATTCAATAATATTATGAAAAACGTTTACAAACATCAGAGCCCATTAAAGGGCTCCATAAAACTTGATAGACAAGAAAATATATTCTAAAATAACTCCTAATTGATATCTTACCATACCAGGAATCAAATTTGATTTAAAAAGCATTAAATGCACCTAAAAACAAGGAAAATACCTAAAAATGTACTAAATAATAAAATCATAAATAAAAGTTGATTTGGTCTGAAATTAACAGATCCAAAATTGGAAAAAATCTGCCTTAACTGATATAGAGCTAGAAAGTCAATCAGCCATTAATTCACGCCATAAATCACTCCCAATTAAACCAGATTAACCCTAAATAGCTTGAATTAAATTTATTACGCTTTCATCTTCCTTTGGGCCAAGCTTGGAATGCCCTGCGTTAGAATCGACCCAAATCTCTTGAATCAACTGATGAGAATCAATAAGCATTCAAGGATCCATTGCATGTTCCAGTTGGGCCTATTACAAGAGCAAGATCCAAGATGATCAAAGAAGCACTTAATAGGCTGATTCAAGAGATTTAGGCTGATTCTAATGCAGGACATTCTAAGCTTGGACCAAAGGAAGCTGAAAACATAATAAATTTAATTCAAGCTATTTAGGGTTGATCTGGCTTAATTGCGAGTGATTTATGGCATGAATTAATGGTTGATTAACTTTCCAGCTCTATATCAGTTAAGGCAGATTTTTTCCTATTTTGGATCTGCTAATTTCAGACCAAATCAACTTTTATTTACGGTTTTATTATTTACTACGTTTTTTAGGTGTTTCATTGTTTTTAGGTGTATTTAATGCTTTTTAGGTCAAATTCGATTCTAGATATGGTAAGGTATCAATTAGGAGTTATTTTAGAATATATTTTCTTGTCTGTCAAGTTTTATGGAACCTTTAAATAGGTTCTAAAGTTTCTTTCTTTTCTTTTTTTGTTTTTTTGTTTTGGTTTTTTTTTTTTTTTTTTTTTTTTTTTTTTTTTTTATAATGAGGATCAGGAAATAGAATGAAAACAAAAGATAGGCAAACTTATTGATTTTAAAGAAAGGTTATGTGGTGCTCCTTTATTAGCATTACCTGATTTTTCTAAAACTTTTGAGATTGAGTGTGATGCCTCAGAAATAGGTATTGGAGTTGTTTTGATGTGGGAGAAGCGGCCGATAGCCTACTTTAGTGAACAGCTAAATGGGGCAGCTTTGAACTACCTAACATATGATAAGGAGCTTTATGCATTGGTGAGAGCATTGGAGACTTGGCAACACTACCTTTGGCCGAAAGAATTTGTCATACATACTGACCACGAATCCTTGAAGCACCTGAAGGGACAAGGTAAGTTAAACAGAAGACACGCCAAGTGGGTGGATGATGTAGGACACAATTTACTATTTAATTATTGTAATTTGTTATTTTTGGTATTTTTATGTAAAAACGTTATTTTAGGTTTAGGTGATTTAATTCCTTGTTTTTAGGTGCATTTAATACTATTTAGGTTAAATTTGATTCTAGATATGGTAAGGTATCAATTAGGAGTTATTTTAGAATATATTTTCTTGTTTGTCAAGTTTTATAGAGCCCTTAAATAGGCCCTTAAGTCTGTAAACGTTTTTCATATGATATTATTGAATAAAAATCAGAAAAGGTGAAGTTTTGTCCTCTTTTGGTTCTTCAACAACTGTGAACCTATCAAGGATTCTTCCTTGTGGCCCTCAAAGTCTATACCTTTGGTTCCTGATTCTTTATAATCATTGGGTCAAGGTCAACTTATATCATTGGTTCGCGTTTCGATTATAAACGTTGGGTTAGGGTTTCTATCATAAATCTGAATTTTAGCTTTCCTGGATAAATATTCCAATATTTTTGTTGGGTCTCAAAGCATGTCGATTGAGGTTCGCAACATTTTAGGTCAAATTTGATTCCTGGTATGGTAAGATATCAATTAGGAGTTATTTTAGAACATATGTTCTTGTCTATCAAGTTTTATGGAGCCCTTAAATTGGCCTTATGTTTGTAAACATTTTTAATAGAATATTATTGAATTGAAATCAGAAAATGTGAGGCTTTTCTCTCTTTTGATTCTTCAAGAACTGTGAACTTATCAAGAATTCTTACTTGTGGCGTTCAAAACTTTATACCTTTGGTTCGTGATTCTTTATAATCATTGGGTCAAGGTTAATTTATACATTTGGTTCGCGTTTCAATTATAAACGTTGGGTCAGGGTTTCTATCAAAAATCTGAATTTTAGCTTTCTTCGGCAAGTATTCCAATATTTTTGTTGGGTCTCAAAGCGTGTCGATTGAGGTTCGCATCACTTAACTGATATAGAGCTGGAAAGTCAATCAGCTATTAATTCATGCCATAAATCACTCGTAATTAAGCCAGATCAATCCTAAATAGCTTGAATTAAATTTATTACGTTTTCAGCTTCCTTTGGGCCAAGCTTGGAATGTCGTGCGATAGAATCAGCACAAATCTCTTGAATCAGCCCATTAAGTGGTTCTTGGATCTTCTTGGATCTTGCTCTTGTAATAGGCCTAACTGGAACATGCAATGGATCCTTGAATGCTTGTTGATTCTCATCATTCCCCTCTCTTAAAAAGGATTCGTCCTCGAATCGTCACCTACATCAAAAGGAGAAAGATCAAAAACATTAAATGTAGCACTAATGTTGATGTAGGACACAAATTACTGTTTAATTATTGTAATTTATTATTTTTGGTATTTTTTTGTAAAAACGTTATTTTAGGTTTCGGTGATTTAATTCCTTGTTTTTAGGTGCATTTAATGTTTTTAGGTCAAATTTGATTCCTAATATGGTAAGGTATCAATTAGGAGTTATTTTAGAACATATTTTCTTGTCTATCAAGTTTTATGGAGCCCTTAAATAGGCCTTATGTTTGTAAACGTTTTTAATAGAAAATTATTGAATAAAAATCAGAAAAGGTGAGGCTTTGCTCTCTTTTGGTTCTTCAAGAACAGTGAACTTATCAAGGATTCTTCCTTGTGGCGTTCAAACTTTATACCTTTGGTTCGTGATTCTTTATAATCATTGGGTCAAGGTCAACTTATACCTTTGGTTCGCGTTTCGATTATAAACGTTGGGTCAGGGTTTCTATCATAAATCTGATTTTTAGCTTTTCTGGGTTAAATATTCCAATATTTTTGTTGGGTCTCAAAGCGTGTCGATTGAGGTTTGCACCATTTGGTATCAGAGCACAGGTTCTAAAATCAGTTTTCTATCCTTTTATCTTTTGTTTCCTGTTATCATCCAAAAAAAACGTGAAAAAAAAAAGTAAAAAAAACTTAAAAAAAGAAGAAGAGAGATGGTAATTATTGAGAACATTGTGGAAGATTCAATTGAGGTTAAATATGAGGATGAGTCCACTACTCACAATCCTCCAGTCTCAGTTGATTTGTTGAAGATGACTATTCAATTTGTTGATTTTCTTGGAGTAGAAAATTTTAATTTTATTATCAACCCTTTGTTGATTGATGTTGCAAATAAATTGAAAGTAGATGAGAAGAAATTTTCTGCTACACTTTATGAAGGATTCAAGTTTCACAACCGGATTAAATCATTAAAGCATTCAAAGTATTTGTTTATTTGGAGCGGAAGATTTCAGATATCAAAGATGAACTTGAGGACGAGTTTGTTTCAAATGGAGGGGTCTGATGTAGGACACAATTTACTGTTTAATTATTGTAATTTATTATTTTTGGTATTTTTATGTAAAAACGTTATTTTAGGTTTAGGTGATTTAATTCCTTGTTTTTAGGTGCATTTAATACTTTTTAGGTCAAATTTGATTCCTAATATGGTAAGGTATCAATTAGGAGTTATTTTAGAACATATTTTCTTGTCTATCAAGTTTTATGGAGCCCTTAAATAGGCCTTATGTTTGTAAACGTTTTTAATAGAAAATTATTGAATAAAAAATAGAAAAGGTGAGGCTTTGCTCTCTTTTGGTTCTTCAAGAACTGTGAACTTATCAAGGATTCTTCCTTGTGGCGTTCAAACTTTATACCTTTGGTTCGTGATTCTTTATAATCATTGGGTCAAGGTCAACTTATACTTTTGGTTCACGTTTTGATTATAAACGTTGGGTCAGGGTTTCTATCATAATCTGATTTTTAGCTTTCCTGGGTTAAATATTCCAATATTTTTGTTGGGTCTCAAAGCGTGTCGATTGAGGTTCGCATCAAAACACTGAGAGCTTCATCTCTCCTTTTTTGTGGTCCGGATTTGGACTTGAAAACAGCCCCTTCATCTTTCCTCCCATTTGACCTCCATGAAGTAGAGGAGCTCGGATTTTGAAATAACCGAGTTCCTTTCCTTTTAAGCTGTCGTTCCACCTTTATTGCCATGTGTACCATGTCCTCCAACTCCACGTAGTGCTGCAACTCCACCACCTTGGCAATGTCACAATTCAGCCCATTCAGAAACCTTGCCATGGTAGCTTATCTATTCTCCTCTACATTTGCCCGAATCGTGGCAATCTCCATCTCCTTGTGGTAGTCATCCACGCTCCTATAGCCTTGAGTAAGACTCTGTAATTTCTGATACAAGTTCCTATAGTAGTGACTAGGAACAAACCGCCTTCTCATGATTGCCTTCATTTCCTCCCAAGTCTCAATAGGTCTCTCATTGTTTCTCCTTCTGTTCATCACAAGTTGATCCCACCATATAATAGCATAGTCAGTAAACTTAATGACAACGAGTTTTACCTTTTTCTCCTCGGAGTAGTTGTGGCACTCAAAGATTAACTCCACCTTCTTCTCCCACTCCAAGTATGCTTCGGGATCATTTTTCCCTTGGAATGTGGGTATCTTCATTTTTATGTTTCCTAGGTTCCTGTCAGTCCCATCTTGCCATCTTAGATCTCTTCGGAAACCTCTACCACGCCTTTCTCTCCTTGGCACAAACCTGCCTTCATTGTTCAGTGAAGCTTGATCTTCTTCATCTTCAAACTCATCCTCGTGGTAGTCATCAGAATCATTCATGTGAGAACGCCTTTCTTGCCTTCTTGCATTAGGGCCTCTTTGACGACGCTCCTCACGCAAAGGAGCAATAACAGTGTCTTGCCTATCTATCCGATCCTGAATCTCATTAAACACCACGTTCATGCGTTCAAATTGTTGTTGCATAGCCTGCAAAATGATGGACGACTCCTCCCTTCCTTCCCTATTTGATGTTTCACACCTGAAGACATACTTTTGAAATAACAAAGAATTGTTAGAATAATTCCTCACAACACTCCCTCACGTGTTTGCAATCAAATTATGTCACTCCCACTCGTGTTTCACTCTTAAATTGGCTTTTTCCCGATATTAGTCTCACACACTCTTGCCTTTTTTCACTCATAGCTTCGCCTTTTCAGTTCTGCAATGAACTAATAAACTTTATCAAGAAATTCAACTTGTAGTGTTAAAACAAATACCAATGGCAAGAAAATATGACAGAAATACCAAATCAAAGGAAGAAGTCAAAAGAAAACAATATTTTGGTCTAAGAGAACTGAAACTACAAACAATTTTTTTTTTTTTTTTTTGCTATTTCCTTTCAGATGTCTTTTTTTTTCACGTTTTTTTTTTGGGAATTGGGTGCACGATATTAACCGAATGCACTTCAATAAAAAATAATAATAAAAGAACGATGAATGAAGAACACAAAAGAAACAAGATAGGATGGTAACAAGAAACAAAAGATAAAGGGATAGGAAACTGATTTTAGAACCTGTCCTCTGATACCAAATGATGCGAACCTCAATCGTTACGCTTTGAGATCCAACAAAAATATTGGAATACTTGCCCAAGAAAGCTAAAATTTAGATTTTTTATGGAAACCCTGACCTAACGTTTATAATCGAAACGCGAACCAAAGGTATAAGTTGACCTTGACCCAATGATTATAAAGAATCACGAACCGAAGGTATAAAGTTTAAACGCCACAAGGAAGAATCCCCGATAAATTCATAGTTCTTGAAAAACCAAAAGAAGAGCAAAACCTCACCTTTTTTATTTTTATTCAATAATATTCTTCAAAAACGTTTACAAATTTCAGAGTCTATTTAAGGACTCCATAAAACTTAATAGACAAGAAAATATATTCTAAAATAACTCCTAATTTATACCTTACCATATCAGGAATCAAATTTGACCTAAAAGGCATTTAATGCACCTAAAAGTAAGGAAAATACCTAAAAAATGTACTAAATAATAAAACCCTAAATAAAAGTTGATTTTGTGTGAAATTAGCAGATCCAAAATAGGAAAAAATCTGCCTTAACTGATATAGAGCAGGAAAGTCAATCAGCCATTAATTCATGCCATAAATCACTCCCAATTAAGCCAGATCAGCCTTAAATAGCTTGAATTAAATTTATTACGCTTTCATCTTCCATTGGGCCAAGCGTGTAATGTCCTGTGTTAGAATTAAACCAAATCTCTTAAATTAGCCCATTAAGTGCTTCTTTGATCTTTTTGGATCTTGCTCTTGTAATAGGCCCAACTGAAACGTGCAATGGATCCTTGAATGCTTGTGGATTCTCATCATCTTTCAGTTCTTCATTAAACTAATAAACTTGATCAAGAAATTCCACTTGTAGTGTAAAAACAAAAACCAACTGCAAGAAAATATGATAGAAACACTAACTCAAAGGAAGATGACAAAAGAAAATGATATTCTGGTTTGAGAGAATTGAAACTACAAACAAATTTATTTTTTTTTTTGGAGCTAGGTGCACGATTTTAACCTAGTGCACTTCGAAAAAAAAAAAAAAAAAAGAACTGTGAATGTAGAACACAGAAGGAATGGATAGGATGATAACAGGAAACAAAAAAAAAATAAAAATAAAGGGATAGAAACCTGATTTTCAAACCTATGCTCTGATACCAAATGATGCGAACCTCAATCGACACGCTTTGAGACCCAACAAAAATATTGGAATACTACCCCAAGAAGCTAAAATTTAGATTTTTGATAGAAACCCAGACTAACGTTTATAATCGAAATGCGAACCAAAGGTATAAGTTGACCTTGAACCAATGATTATAAAGAATCACGAACCGAAGGTATAAAGTTTGAACGCCACAAGGAAGAATCCCTGATAAATTCACAGTTCTTGAAAAACCAAAAGAAGTGCAAAACTTCACCTTTTTTTTATTTTTATTCAACAATATTCTCCAAAAACGTTTACAAACTTCAGAGCCTATTTAAGTGCTCCATAAAACTTGACAGACAAGAAAATATATTCTAAAATAACTCCTAATTGATACCTTACTATATCAAGAATCAAATTTGACCTAAACAGCGTTTAATGCACCTAAAAGCAAGGAAAATATCTAAAAAACGTACTAAATAATAAAACCCTAAATAAAAGTTGATTTTGTGTGAAATTAGCAGATCCAAAATATGAAAAAATCTGCCTTAACTGATATAGAGCAGGAAAGTCAATCAGTCATTAATTCACGCCATAAATCACTCCCAATTAAGCCAGATCAGCCCTAAATAGCTTGAATTAAATTTATTACGCTTTCGTCTTCCTTTGGGTCAAGCTTGGAATGCCCTCTGTTAGAATTAACCCAAATCTCTTAAATCTGCCCATTAAGTGCTTCTTTGATCTTCTTGGATCTTGCTCTTGTTATTGGCCCAACTGGACAATGCAATTGATCCTTGAATGCTTGTTGATTCTCATCCTCTTGTCAATTCTTCATTAAACTAATAAACTTGATCAAGAAATTCAACTTGTAGTGTAAAAACAAAAACCAACTGTAAGAAAATATGACAGAAACACTGAATCAAAGGAAGAGGACAAGAGAAAATGATATTCTGGATTGAGAGAATTGAAACTACAAACAATTTTTTTTTTTTTTTTTTTTTGAGCTAGGTGCACGATTTTAACCTAGTGCACTTCGCCAAAAAAAAGAAAAAGAAAAAAAAAAAGAACGGTGAATGAAGAACACAGAAGGAATAGGATAGGATGATAACAGGAAAAAAAAAAATAAAGGGATAGAAACCTGATTTTCGAACCAATGCTCTGATACCAAATGATGCGAACCTCAATCGACACGCTTTGAGACCAAACAAAAATATTGGAATACTTGCCCAAGAAAGCTAAAATTTAAATTTTGATAGAAACCCTGACCCAAACGTTTATAATCGAAACGCGAACCAAAGGTATAAGTTGACCTTGAACCAATGATTATAAAGAATCACGAACCGATGGTATAAAGTTTGAACGCCACAAGGAAGAATCCCTGATAAATTCACAGTTCTTGAAAAACCAAAAGAAGTGCAAAACTTCACCTTTTTTTTTTTTTTATTCAACAATATTCTCCAAAAACGTTTACAAACTTCAGAGCCTATTTAAGTGCTCCATAAAACTTGACAGACAAGAAAATATATTCTAAAATAACTCCTAATTGATACCTTACTATATCAAGAATCAAATTTGACCTAAACAGCGTTTAATGCACCTAAAAGCAAGGAAAATATCTAAAAAACGTACTAAATAATAAAACCCTAAATAAAAGTTGATTTTGTGTGAAATTAGCAGATCCAAAATATGAAAAAATCTGCCTTAACTGATATAGAGCAGGAAAGTCAATCAGTCATTAATTCACGCCATAAATCACTCCCAATTAAGCCAGATCAGCCCTAAATAGCTTGAATTAAATTTATTACGCTTTCGTCTTCCTTTGGGTCAAGCTTGGAATGCCCTCTGTTAGAATTAACCCAAATCTCTTAAATCTGCCCATTAAGTGCTTCTTTGATCTTCTTGGATCTTGCTCTTGTTATTGGCCCAACTGGACAATGCAATTGATCCTTGAATGCTTGTTGATTCTCATCCTCTTGTCAATTCTTCATTAAACTAATAAACTTGATCAAGAAATTCAACTTGTAGTGTAAAAACAAAAACCAACTGTAAGAAAATATGACAGAAACACTGAATCAAAGGAAGAGGACAAGAGAAAATGATATTCTGGATTGAGAGAATTGAAACTACAAACAATTTTTTTTTTTTTTTTTGAGCTAGGTGCACGATTTTAACCTAGTGCACTTCGCCAAAAAAAAGAAAAAAAAAAAAAAAGAACGGTGAATGAAGAACACAGAAGGAATAGGATAGGATGATAACAGGAAAAAAAAAATAAAGGGATAGAAACCTGATTTTCGAACCAATGCTCTGATACCAAATGATGCGAACCTCAATCGACACGCTTTGAGACCAAACAAAAATATTGGAATACTTGCCCAAGAAAGCTAAAATTTAAATTTTTGATAGAAACCCTGACCCAACGTTTATAATCGAAACGCGAACCAAAGGTATAAGTTGACCTTGAACCAATGATTATAAAGAATCACGAACCGATGGTATAAAGTTTGAACGCCACAAGGAAGAATCCCTGATAAATTCACAGTTCTTGAAAAACCAAAAGAAGTGCAAAACTTCACCTTTTTTTTTTTTTTATTCAACAATATTCTCCAAAAACGTTTACAAACTTCAGAGCCTATTTAAGTGCTCCATAAAACTTGACAGACAAGAAAATATATTCTAAAATAACTCCTAATTGATACCTTACTATATCAAGAATCAAATTTGACCTAAACAGCGTTTAATGCACCTAAAAGCAAGGAAAATATCTAAAAAACGTACTAAATAATAAAACCCTAAATAAAAGTTGATTTTGTGTGAAATTAGCAGATCCAAAATATGAAAAAATCTGCCTTAACTGATATAGAGCAGGAAAGTCAATCAGTCATTAATTCACGCCATAAATCACTCCCAATTAAGCCAGATCAGCCCTAAATAGCTTGAATTAAATTTATTACGCTTTCGTCTTCCTTTGGGTCAAGCTTGGAATGCCCTCTGTTAGAATTAACCCAAATCTCTTAAATCTGCCCATTAAGTGCTTCTTTGATCTTCTTGGATCTTGCTCTTGTTATTGGCCCAACTGGACAATGCAATTGATCCTTGAATGCTTGTTGATTCTCATCCTCTTGTCAATTCTTCATTAAACTAATAAACTTGATCAAGAAATTCAACTTGTAGTGTAAAAACAAAAACCAACTGTAAGAAAATATGACAGAAACACTAAATCAAAGGAAGAGGACAAGAGAAAATGATATTCTGGATTGAGAGAATTGAAACTACAAACAATTTTTTTTTTTTTTTTTTTTGAGCTAGGTGCACGATTTTAACCTAGTGCACTTCGCCAAAAAAAAAAAAAAAAAAAAAAAGAACGGTGAATGAAGAACACAGAAGGAATAGGATAGGATGATAACAGGAAAAAAAAAATAAAGGGATAGAAACCTGATTTTCGAACCAATGCTCTGATACCAAATGATGCGAACCTCAATCGACACGCTTTGAGACCAAACAAAAATATTGGAATACTTGCCCAAGAAAGCTAAAATTTAAATTTTTGATAGAAACCCTGACCCAAACGTTTATAATCGAAACGCGAACCAAAGGTATAAGTTGACCTTGAACCAATGATTATAAAGAATCACGAACCGATGGTATAAAGTTTGAACGCCACAAGGAAGAATCCCTGATAAATTCACAGTTCTTGAAAAACCAAAAGAAGTGCAAAACTTCACCTTTTTTTTTTTTTTTATTCAACAATATTCTCCAAAAACGTTTACAAACTTCAGAGCCTATTTAAGTGCTCCATAAAACTTGACAGACAAGAAAATATATTCTAAAATAACTCCTAATTGATACCTTACTATATCAAGAATCAAATTTGACCTAAACAGCGTTTAATGCACCTAAAAGCAAGGAAAATATCTAAAAAACGTACTAAATAATAAAACCCTAAATAAAAGTTGATTTTGTGTGAAATTAGCAGATCCAAAATATGAAAAAATCTGCCTTAACTGATATAGAGCAGGAAAGTCAATCAGTCATTAATTCACGCCATAAATCACTCCCAATTAAGCCAGATCAGCCCTAAATAGCTTGAATTAAATTTATTACGCTTTCGTCTTCCTTTGGGTCAAGCTTGGAATGCCCTCTGTTAGAATTAACCCAAATCTCTTAAATCTGCCCATTAAGTGCTTCTTTGATCTTCTTGGATCTTGCTCTTGTTATTGGCCCAACTGGACAATGCAATTGATCCTTGAATGCTTGTTGATTCTCATCCTCTTGTCAATTCTTCATTAAACTAATAAACTTGATCAAGAAATTCAACTTGTAGTGTAAAAACAAAAACCAACTGTAAGAAAATATGACAGAAACACTGAATCAAAGGAAGAGGACAAGAGAAAATGATATTCTGGATTGAGAGAATTGAAACTACAAACAATTTTTTTTTTTTTTTTTTTTGAGCTAGGTGCACGATTTTAACCTAGTGCACTTCGCCAAAAAAAAGAAAAAGAAAAAAAAAAAAGAACGGTGAATGAAGAACACAGAAGGAATAGGATAGGATGATAACAGGAAAAAAAAATAAAGGGATAGAAACCTGATTTTCGAACCAATGCTCTGATACCAAATGATGCGAACCTCAATCGACACGCTTTGAGACCAAACAAAAATATTGGAATACTTGCCCAAGAAAGCTAAAATTTAAATTTTTGATAGAAACCCTGACCCAACGTTTATAATCGAAACGCGAACCAAAGGTATAAGTTGACCTTGAACCAATGATTATAAAGAATCACGAACCGATGGTATAAAGTTTGAACGCCACAAGGAAGAATCCCTGATAAATTCACAGTTCTTGAAAAACCAAAAGAAGTGCAAAACTTCACCTTTTTTTTTTTTTTATTCAACAATATTCTCCAAAAACGTTTACAAACTTCAGAGCCTATTTAAGTGCTCCATAAAACTTGACAGACAAGAAAATATATTCTAAAATAACTCCTAATTGATACCTTACTATATCAAGAATCAAATTTGACCTAAACAGCGTTTAATGCACCTAAAAGCAAGGAAAATATCTAAAAAACGTACTAAATAATAAAACCCTAAATAAAAGTTGATTTTGTGTGAAATTAGCAGATCCAAAATATGAAAAAATCTGCCTTAACTGATATAGAGCAGGAAAGTCAATCAGTCATTAATTCACGCCATAAATCACTCCCAATTAAGCCAGATCAGCCCTAAATAGCTTGAATTAAATTTATTACGCTTTCATCTTCCTTTGGGTCAAGCTTGGAATGCCCTCTGTTAGAATTAACCCAAATCTCTTAAATCTGCCCATTAAGTGCTTCTTTGATCTTCTTGGATCTTGCTCTTGTTATTGGCCCAACTGGACAATGCAATTGATCCTTGAATGCTTGTTGATTCTCATCCTCTTGTCAATTCTTCATTAAACTAATAAACTTGATCAAGAAATTCAACTTGTAGTGTAAAAACAAAAACCAACTGTAAGAAAATATGACAGAAACACTAAATCAAAGGAAGAGGACAAGAGAAAATGATATTCTGGATTGAGAGAATTGAAACTACAAACAATTTTTTTTTTTTTTTTTTTTGAGCTAGGTGCACGATTTTAACCTAGTGCACTTCGCCAAAAAAAAAAAAAGAAAAAAAAAAAAAAAGAACGGTGAATGAAGAACACAGAAGGAATAGGATAGGATGATAACAGGAAAAAAAAAATAAAGGGATAGAAACCTGATTTTCGAACCAATGCTCTGATACCAAATGATGCGAACCTCAATCGACACGCTTTGAGACCAAACAAAAATATTGGAATACTTGCCCAAGAAAGCTAAAATTTAAATTTTTGATAGAAACCCTGACCCAAACGTTTATAATCGAAACGCGAACCAAAGGTATAAGTTGACCTTGAACCAATGATTATAAAGAATCACGAACCGATGGTATAAAGTTTGAACGCCACAAGGAAGAATCCCTGATAAATTCACAGTTCTTGAAAAACCAAAAGAAGTGCAAAACTTCACCTTTTTTTTTTTTTATTCAACAATATTCTCCAAAAACGTTTACAAACTTCAGAGCCTATTTAAGTGCTCCATAAAACTTGACAGACAAGAAAATATATTCTAAAATAACTCCTAATTGATACCTTACTATATCAAGAATCAAATTTGACCTAAACAGCGTTTAATGCACCTAAAAGCAAGGAAAATATCTAAAAAACGTACTAAATAATAAAACCCTAAATAAAAGTTGATTTTGTGTGAAATTAGCAGATCCAAAATATGAAAAAATCTGCCTTAACTGATATAGAGCAGGAAAGTCAATCAGTCATTAATTCACGCCATAAATCACTCCCAATTAAGCCAGATCAGCCCTAAATAGCTTGAATTAAATTTATTACGCTTTCGTCTTCCTTTGGGTCAAGCTTGGAATGCCCTCTGTTAGAATTAACCCAAATCTCTTAAATCTGCCCATTAAGTGCTTCTTTGATCTTCTTGGATCTTGCTCTTGTTATTGGCCCAACTGGACAATGCAATTGATCCTTGAATGCTTGTTGATTCTCATCCTCTTGTCAATTCTTCATTAAACTAATAAACTTGATCAAGAAATTCAACTTGTAGTGTAAAAACAAAAACAACTGTAAAAATAATGACAGAAACACTGAATCAAAGGAAGAGGACAAGAGAAAATGATATTCTGGATTGAGAGAATTGAAACTACAAACAATTTTTTTTTTTTTTTTTTTTTTTGAGCTAGGTGCACGATTTTAACCTAGTGCACTTCGCCAAAAAAAAAGAAAAAGAAAAAAAAAAGAACGGTGAATGAAGAACACAGAAGGAATAGGATAGGATGATAACAGGAAAAAAAAAAAAATAAAGGGATAGAAACCTGATTTTCGAACCAATGCTCTGATACCAAATGATGCGAACCTCAATCGACACGCTTTGAGACCAAACAAAAATATTGGAATACTTGCCCAAGAAAGCTAAAATTTAAATTTTTGATAGAAACCCACCCAACGTTTATAATCGAAACGCGAACCAAAGGTATAAGTTGACCTTGAACCAATGATTATAAAGAATCACGAACCGATGGTATAAAGTTTGAACGCCACAAGGAAGAATCCCTGATAAATTCACAGTTCTTGAAAAACCAAAAGAAGTGCAAAACTTCACCTTTTTTTTTTTATTCAACAATATTCTCCAAAAACGTTTACAAACTTCAGAGCCTATTTAAGTGCTCCATAAAACTTGACAGACAAGAAAATATATTCTAAAATAACTCCTAATTGATACCTTACTATATCAAGAATCAAATTTGACCTAAACAGCGTTTAATGCACCTAAAAGCAAGGAAAATATCTAAAAAACGTACTAAATAATAAAACCCTAAATAAAAGTTGATTTTGTGTGAAATTAGCAGATCCAAAATATGAAAAAATCTGCCTTAACTGATATAGAGCAGGAAAGTCAATCAGTCATTAATTCACGCCATAAATCACTCCCAATTAAGCCAGATCAGCCCTAAATAGCTTGAATAAATTTATTACGCTTTCATCTTCCTTTGGGTCAAGCTTGGAATGCCCTCTGTTAGAATTAACCCAAATCTCTTAAATCTGCCCATTAAGTGCTTCTTTGATCTTCTTGGATCTTGCTCTTGTTATTGGCCCAACTGGACAATGCAATTGATCCTTGAATGCTTGTTGATTCTCATCCTCTTGTCAATTCTTCATTAAACTAATAAACTTGATCAAGAAATTCAACTTGTAGTGTAAAAACAAAACCAACTGTAAGAAAATATGACAGAAACACTAAATCAAAGGAAGAGGACAAGAGAAAATGATATTCTGGATTGAGAGAATTGAAACTACAAACAATTTTTTTTTTTTTTTTTTTGAGCTAGGTGCAATTTTAACCTAGTGCACTTCGCCAAAAAAAAGAAAAAGAAAAAAAAAAGAACGGTGAATGAAGAACACAGAAGGAATAGGATAGGATGATAACAGGAAAAAAAAAAAGGGATAGAAACCTGATTTTCGAACCAATGCTCTGATACCAAATGATGCGAACCTCAATCGACACGCTTTGAGACCAAACAAAAATATTGGAATACTTGCCCAAGAAAGCTAAATTTAAATTTTTGATAGAAACCCTGACCCAAACGTTTATAATCGAAACGCGAACCAAAGGTATAAGTTGACCTTGAACCAATGATTATAAAGAATCACGAACCGATGGTATAAAGTTTGAACGCCACAAGGAAGAATCCCTGATAAATTCACAGTTCTTGAAAAACCAAAAGAAGTGCAAAACTTCACCTTTTTTTTTTTTTTTATTCAACAATATTCTCCAAAAACGTTTACAAACTTCAGAGCCTATTTAAGTGCTCCATAAAACTTGACAGACAAGAAAATATATTCTAAAATAACTCCTAATTGATACCTTACTATATCAAGAATCAAATTTGACCTAAACAGCGTTTAATGCACCTAAAAGCAAGGAAAATATCTAAAAAACGTACTAAATAATAAAACCCTAAATAAAGTTGATTTTGTGTGAAATTAGCAGATCCAAAATATGAAAAAATCTGCCTTAACTGATATAGAGCAGGAAAGTCAATCAGTCATTAATTCACGCCATAAATCACTCCCAATTAAGCCAGATCAGCCCTAAATAGCTTGAATTAAATTTATTACGCTTCGTCTTCCTTTGGGTCAAGCTTGGAATGCCCTCTGTTAGAATTAACCCAAATCTCTTAAATCTGCCCATTAAGTGCTTCTTTGATCTTCTTGGATCTTGCTCTTGTTATTGGCCCAACTGGACAATGCAATGATCCTTGAATGCTTGTTGATTCTCATCCTCTTGTCAATTCTTCATTAAACTAATAAACTTGATCAAGAAATTCAACTTGTAGTGTAAAAACAAAAACCAACTGTAAGAAAATATGACAGAAACACTAAATCAAAGGAAGAGGACAAGAGAAAATGATATTCTGGATTGAGAGAATTGAAACTACAAACAATTTTTTTTTTTTTTTTGAGCTAGGTGCACGATTTTAACCTAGTGCACTTCGCCAAAAAAAGAAAAAGAAAAAAAAAAGAACGGTGAATGAAGAACACAGAAGGAATAGGATAGGATGATAACAGGAAAAAAAAAATAAAGGGATAGAAACCTGATTTTCGAACCAATGCTCTGATACCAAATGATGCGAACCTCAATCGACACGCTTTGAGACCAAACAAAAATATTGGAATACTTGCCCAAGAAAGCTAAAATTTAAATTTTTGATAGAAACCCTGACCCAACGTTTATAATCGAAACGCGAACCAAAGGTATAAGTTGACCTTGAACCAATGATTATAAAGAATCACGAACCGATGGTATAAAGTTTGAACGCCACAAGGAAGAATCCCTGATAAATTCACAGTTCTTGAAAAACCAAAAGAAGTGCAAAACTTCACCTTTTTTTTTTTTTTTATTCAACAATATTCTCCAAAAACGTTTACAAACTTCAGAGCCTATTTAAGTGCTCCATAAAACTTGACAGACAAGAAAATATATTCTAAAATAACTCCTAATTGATACCTTACTATATCAAGAATCAAATTTGACCTAAACAGCGTTTAATGCACCTAAAAGCAAGGAAAATATCTAAAAAACGTACTAAATAATAAAACCCTAAATAAAAGTTGATTTTGTGTGAAATTAGCAGATCCAAAATATGAAAAAATCTGCCTTAACTGATATAGAGCAGGAAAGTCAATCAGTCATTAATTCACGCCATAAATCACTCCCAATTAAGCCAGATCAGCCCTAAATAGCTTGAATTAAATTTATTACGCTTTCGTCTTCCTTTGGGTCAAGCTTGGAATGCCCTCTGTTAGAATTAACCCAAATCTCTTAAATCTGCCCATTAAGTGCTTCTTTGATCTTCTTGGATCTTGCTCTTGTTATTGGCCCAACTGGACAATGCAATTGATCCTTGAATGCTTGTTGATTCTCATCCTCTTGTCAATTCTTCATTAAACTAATAAACTTGATCAAGAAATTCAACTTGTAGTGTAAAAACAAAACCAACTGTAAGAAAATATGACAGAAACACTAATCAAAGGAAGAGGACAAGAGAAAATGATATTCTGGATTGAGAGAATTGAAACTACAAACAATTTTTTTTTTTTTTTTTTGAGCTAGGTGCACGATTTTAACCTAGTGCACTTCGCCAAAAAAAAGAAAAAGAAAAAAAAAAGAACGGTGAATGAAGAACACAGAAGGAATAGGATAGGATGATAACAGGAAAAAAAAAAATAAAGGGATAGAAACCTGATTTTCGAACCAATGCTCTGATACCAAATGATGCGAACCTCAATCGACACGCTTTGAGACCAAACAAAAATATTGGAATACTTGCCCAAGAAAGCTAAAATTTAAATTTTTGATAGAAACCCTGACCCAACGTTTATAATCGAAACGCGAACCAAAGGTATAAGTTGACCTTGAACCAATGATTATAAAGAATCACGAACCGATGGTATAAAGTTTGAACGCCACAAGGAAGAATCCCTGATAAATTCACAGTTCTTGAAAAACCAAAAGAAGTGCAAAACTTCACCTTTTTTTTTTTTTATTCAACAATATTCTCCAAAAACGTTTACAAACTTCAGAGCCTATTTAAGTGCTCCATAAAACTTGACAGACAAGAAAATATATTCTAAAATAACTCCTAATTGATACCTTACTATATCAAGAATCAAATTTGACCTAAACAGCGTTTAATGCACCTAAAAGCAAGGAAAATATCTAAAAAACGTACTAAATAATAAAACCCTAAATAAAAGTTGATTTTGTGTGAAATTAGCAGATCCAAAATATGAAAAAATCTGCCTTAACTGATATAGAGCAGGAAAGTCAATCAGTCATTAATTCACGCCATAAATCACTCCCAATTAAGCCAGATCAGCCCTAAATAGCTTGAATTAAATTTATTACGCTTTCGTCTTCCTTTGGGTCAAGCTTGGAATGCCCTCTGTTAGAATTAACCCAAATCTCTTAAATCTGCCCATTAAGTGCTTCTTTGATCTTCTTGGATCTTGCTCTTGTTATTGGCCCAACTGGACAATGCAATTGATCCTTGAATGCTTGTTGATTCTCATCCTCTTGTCAATTCTTCATTAAACTAATAAACTTGATCAAGAAATTCAACTTGTAGTGTAAAAACAAAAACCAACTGTAAGAAAATATGACAGAAACACTGAATCAAAGGAAGAGGACAAGAGAAAATGATATTCTGGATTGAGAGAATTGAAACTACAAACAATTTTTTTTTTTTTTTTTTTTTGAGCTAGGTGCACGATTTTAACCTAGTGCACTTCGCCAAAAAAAAGAAAAAAAAAAAAAAAAGAACGGTGAATGAAGAACACAGAAGGAATAGGATAGGATGATAACAGGAAAAAAAAAATAAAGGGATAGAAACCTGATTTTCGAACCAATGCTCTGATACCAAATGATGCGAACCTCAATCGACACGCTTTGAGACCAAACAAAAATATTGGAATACTTGCCCAAGAAAGCTAAAATTTAAATTTTTGATAGAAACCCTGACCCAACGTTTATAATCGAAACGCGAACCAAAGGTATAAGTTGACCTTGAACCAATGATTATAAAGAATCACGAACCGATGGTATAAAGTTTGAACGCCACAAGGAAGAATCCCTGATAAATTCACAGTTCTTGAAAAACCAAAAGAAGTGCAAAACTTCACCTTTTTTTTTTTTTATTCAACAATATTCTCCAAAAACGTTTACAAACTTCAGAGCCTATTTAAGTGCTCCATAAAACTTGACAGACAAGAAAATATATTCTAAAATAACTCCTAATTGATACCTTACTATATCAAGAATCAAATTTGACCTAAACAGCGTTTAATGCACCTAAAAGCAAGGAAAATATCTAAAAAACGTACTAAATAATAAAACCCTAAATAAAAGTTGATTTTGTGTGAAATTAGCAGATCCAAAATATGAAAAAATCTGCCTTAACTGATATAGAGCAGGAAAGTCAATCAGTCATTAATTCACGCCATAAATCACTCCCAATTAAGCCAGATCAGCCCTAAATAGCTTGAATTAAATTTATTACGCTTTCGTCTTCCTTTGGGTCAAGCTTGGAATGCCCTCTGTTAGAATTAACCCAAATCTCTTAAATCTGCCCATTAAGTGCTTCTTTGATCTTCTTGGATCTTGCTCTTGTTATTGGCCCAACTGGACAATGCAATTGATCCTTGAATGCTTGTTGATTCTCATCCTCTTGTCAATTCTTCATTAAACTAATAAACTTGATCAAGAAATTCAACTTGTAGTGTAAAAACAAAAACCAACTGTAAGAAAATATGACAGAAACACTGAATCAAAGGAAGAGGACAAGAGAAAATGATATTCTGGATTGAGAGAATTGAAACTACAAACAATTTTTTTTTTTTTTTTTTTTGAGCTAGGTGCACGATTTTAACCTAGTGCACTTCGCCAAAAAAAAGAAAAAAAAAAAAAAAGAACGGTGAATGAAGAACACAGAAGGAATAGGATAGGATGATAACAGGAAAAAAAAAATAAAGGGATAGAAACCTGATTTTCGAACCAATGCTCTGATACCAAATGATGCGAACCTCAATCGACACGCTTTGAGACCAAACAAAAATATTGGAATACTTGCCCAAGAAAGCTAAAATTTAAATTTTTGATAGAAACCCTGACCCAACGTTTATAATCGAAACGCGAACCAAAGGTATAAGTTGACCTTGAACCAATGATTATAAAGAATCACGAACCGATGGTATAAAGTTTGAACGCCACAAGGAAGAATCCCTGATAAATTCACAGTTCTTGAAAAACCAAAAGAAGTGCAAAACTTCACCTTTTTTTTTTTTTTTATTCAACAATATTCTCCAAAAACGTTTACAAACTTCAGAGCCTATTTAAGTGCTCCATAAAACTTGACAGACAAGAAAATATATTCTAAAATAACTCCTAATTGATACCTTACTATATCAAGAATCAAATTTGACCTAAACAGCGTTTAATGCACCTAAAAGCAAGGAAAATATCTAAAAAACGTACTAAATAATAAAACCCTAAATAAAAGTTGATTTTGTGTGAAATTAGCAGATCCAAAATATGAAAAAATCTGCCTTAACTGATATAGAGCAGGAAAGTCAATCAGTCATTAATTCACGCCATAAATCACTCCCAATTAAGCCAGATCAGCCCTAAATAGCTTGAATTAAATTTATTACGCTTTCGTCTTCCTTTGGGTCAAGCTTGGAATGCCCTCTGTTAGAATTAACCCAAATCTCTTAAATCTGCCCATTAAGTGCTTCTTTGATCTTCTTGGATCTTGCTCTTGTTATTGGCCCAACTGGACAATGCAATTGATCCTTGAATGCTTGTTGATTCTCATCCTCTTGTCAATTCTTCATTAAACTAATAAACTTGATCAAGAAATTCAACTTGTAGTGTAAAAACAAAAACCAACTGTAAGAAAATATGACAGAAACACTAAATCAAAGGAAGAGGACAAGAGAAAATGATATTCTGGATTGAGAGAATTGAAACTACAAACAATTTTTTTTTTTTTTTTTTTGAGCTAGGTGCACGATTTTAACCTAGTGCACTTCGCCAAAAAAAGAAAAAGAAAAAAAAAAGAACGGTGAATGAAGAACACAGAAGGAATAGGATAGGATGATAAAAAAAAAAAAATAAAGGGATAGAAACCTGATTTTCGAACCAATGCTCTGATACCAAATGATGCGAACCTCAATCGACACGCTTTGAGACCAAACAAAAATATTGGAATACTTGCCCAAGAAAGCTAAAATTTAAATTTTTGATAGAAACCCTGACCCAACGTTTATAATCGAAACGCGAACCAAAGGTATAAGTTGACCTTGAACCAATGATTATAAAGAATCACGAACCGATGGTATAAAGTTTGAACGCCACAAGGAAGAATCCCTGATAAATTCACAGTTCTTGAAAAACCAAAAGAAGTGCAAAACTTCACCTTTTTTTTTTTTTTATTCAACAATATTCTCCAAAAACGTTTACAAACTTCAGAGCCTATTTAAGTGCTCCATAAAACTTGACAGACAAGAAAATATATTCTAAAATAACTCCTAATTGATACCTTACTATATCAAGAATCAAATTTGACCTAAACAGCGTTTAATGCACCTAAAAGCAAGGAAAATATCTAAAAAACGTACTAAATAATAAAACCCTAAATAAAAGTTGATTTTGTGTGAAATTAGCAGATCCAAAATATGAAAAAATCTGCCTTAACTGATATAGAGCAGGAAAGTCAATCAGTCATTAATTCACGCCATAAATCACTCCCAATTAAGCCAGATCAGCCCTAAATAGCTTGAATTAAATTTATTACGCTTTCGTCTTCCTTTGGGTCAAGCTTGGAATGCCCTCTGTTAGAATTAACCCAAATCTCTTAAATCTGCCCATTAAGTGCTTCTTTGATCTTCTTGGATCTTGCTCTTGTTATTGGCCCAACTGGACAATGCAATTGATCCTTGAATGCTTGTTGATTCTCATCCTCTTGTCAATTCTTCATTAAACTAATAAACTTGATCAAGAAATTCAACTTGTAGTGTAAAAACAAAAACCAACTGTAAGAAAATATGACAGAAACACTAAATCAAAGGAAGAGGACAAGAGAAAATGATATTCTGGATTGAGAGAATTGAAACTACAAACAATTTTTTTTTTTTTTTTTTTGAGCTAGGTGCACGATTTTAACCTAGTGCACTTCGCCAAAAAAAAGAAAAGAAAAAAAAAAGAACGGTGAATGAAGAACACAGAAGGAATAGGATAGGATGATAACAGGAAAAAAAAAATAAAGGGATAGAAACCTGATTTTCGAACCAATGCTCTGATACCAAATGATGCGAACCTCAATCGACACGCTTTGAGACCAAACAAAAATATTGGAATACTTGCCCAAGAAAGCTAAAATTTAAATTTTTGATAGAAACCCTGACCCAACGTTTATAATCGAAACGCGAACCAAAGGTATAAGTTGACCTTGAACCAATGATTATAAAGAATCACGAACCGATGGTATAAAGTTTGAACGCCACAAGGAAGAATCCCTGATAAATTCACAGTTCTTGAAAAACCAAAAGAAGTGCAAAACTTCACCTTTTTTTTTTTTTTATTCAACAATATTCTCCAAAAACGTTTACAAACTTCAGAGCCTATTTAAGTGCTCCATAAAACTTGACAGACAAGAAAATATATTCTAAAATAACTCCTAATTGATACCTTACTATATCAAGAATCAAATTTGACCTAAACAGCGTTTAATGCACCTAAAAGCAAGGAAAATATCTAAAAAACGTACTAAATAATAAAACCCTAAATAAAAGTTGATTTTGTGTGAAATTAGCAGATCCAAAATATGAAAAAATCTGCCTTAACTGATATAGAGCAGGAAAGTCAATCAGTCATTAATTCACGCCATAAATCACTCCCAATTAAGCCAGATCAGCCCTAAATAGCTTGAATTAAATTTATTACGCTTTCGTCTTCCTTTGGGTCAAGCTTGGAATGCCCTCTGTTAGAATTAACCCAAATCTCTTAAATCTGCCCATTAAGTGCTTCTTTGATCTTCTTGGATCTTGCTCTTGTTATTGGCCCAACTGGACAATGCAATTGATCCTTGAATGCTTGTTGATTCTCATCCTCTTGTCAATTCTTCATTAAACTAATAAACTTGATCAAGAAATTCAACTTGTAGTGTAAAAACAAAAACCAACTGTAAGAAAATATGACAGAAACACTGAATCAAAGGAAGAGGACAAGAGAAAATGATATTCTGGATTGAGAGAATTGAAACTACAAACAATTTTTTTTTTTTTTTTTGAGCTAGGTGCACGATTTTAACCTAGTGCACTTCGCCAAAAAAAAGAAAAAGAAAAAAAAAGAACGGTGAATGAAGAACACAGAAGGAATAGGATAGGATGATAACAGGAAAAAAAAAAATAAAGGGATAGAAACCTGATTTTCGAACCAATGCTCTGATACCAAATGATGCGAACCTCAATCGACACGCTTTGAGACCAAACAAAAATATTGGAATACTTGCCCAAGAAAGCTAAAATTTAAATTTTTGATAGAAACCCTGACCCAAACGTTTATAATCGAAACGCGAACCAAAGGTATAAGTTGACCTTGAACCAATGATTATAAAGAATCACGAACCGATGGTATAAAGTTTGAACGCCACAAGGAAGAATCCCTGATAAATTCACAGTTCTTGAAAAACCAAAAGAAGTGCAAAACTTCACCTTTTTTTTTTTTTTTATTCAACAATATTCTCCAAAAACGTTTACAAACTTCAGAGCCTATTTAAGTGCTCCATAAAACTTGACAGACAAGAAAATATATTCTAAAATAACTCCTAATTGATACCTTACTATATCAAGAATCAAATTTGACCTAAACAGCGTTTAATGCACCTAAAAGCAAGGAAAATATCTAAAAAACGTACTAAATAATAAAACCCTAAATAAAAGTTGATTTTGTGTGAAATTAGCAGATCCAAAATATGAAAAAATCTGCCTTAACTGATATAGAGCAGGAAAGTCAATCAGTCATTAATTCACGCCATAAATCACTCCCAATTAAGCCAGATCAGCCCTAAATAGCTTGAATTAAATTTATTACGCTTTCGTCTTCCTTTGGGTCAAGCTTGGAATGCCCTCTGTTAGAATTAACCCAAATCTCTTAAATCTGCCCATTAAGTGCTTCTTTGATCTTCTTGGATCTTGCTCTTGTTATTGGCCCAACTGGACAATGCAATTGATCCTTGAATGCTTGTTGATTCTCATCCTCTTGTCAATTCTTCATTAAACTAATAAACTTGATCAAGAAATTCAACTTGTAGTGTAAAAACAAAAACCAACTGTAAGAAAATATGACAGAAACACTGAATCAAAGGAAGAGGACAAGAGAAAATGATATTCTGGATTGAGAGAATTGAAACTACAAACAATTTTTTTTTTTTTTTTTTGAGCTAGGTGCACGATTTTAACCTAGTGCACTTCGCCAAAAAAAAGAAAAAAAAAAAAAAGAACGGTGAATGAAGAACACAGAAGGAATAGGATAGGATGATAACAGGAAAAAAAAAAATAAAGGGATAGAAACCTGATTTTCGAACCAATGCTCTGATACCAAATGATGCGAACCTCAATCGACACGCTTTGAGACCAAACAAAAATATTGGAATACTTGCCCAAGAAAGCTAAAATTTAAATTTTTGATAGAAACCCTGACCCAACGTTTATAATCGAAACGCGAACCAAAGGTATAAGTTGACCTTGAACCAATGATTATAAAGAATCACGAACCGATGGTATAAAGTTTGAACGCCACAAGGAAGAATCCCTGATAAATTCACAGTTCTTGAAAAACCAAAAGAAGTGCAAAACTTCACCTTTTTTTTTTTTTTATTCAACAATATTCTCCAAAAACGTTTACAAACTTCAGAGCCTATTTAAGTGCTCCATAAAACTTGACAGACAAGAAAATATATTCTAAAATAACTCCTAATTGATACCTTACTATATCAAGAATCAAATTTGACCTAAACAGCGTTTAATGCACCTAAAAGCAAGGAAAATATCTAAAAAACGTACTAAATAATAAAACCCTAAATAAAAGTTGATTTTGTGTGAAATTAGCAGATCCAAAATATGAAAAAATCTGCCTTAACTGATATAGAGCAGGAAAGTCAATCAGTCATTAATTCACGCCATAAATCACTCCCAATTAAGCCAGATCAGCCCTAAATAGCTTGAATTAAATTTATTACGCTTTCGTCTTCCTTTGGGTCAAGCTTGGAATGCCCTCTGTTAGAATTAACCCAAATCTCTTAAATCTGCCCATTAAGTGCTTCTTTGATCTTCTTGGATCTTGCTCTTGTTATTGGCCCAACTGGACAATGCAATTGATCCTTGAATGCTTGTTGATTCTCATCCTCTTGTCAATTCTTCATTAAACTAATAAACTTGATCAAGAAATTCAACTTGTAGTGTAAAACAAAAACCAACTGTAAGAAAATATGACAGAAACACTAAATCAAAGGAAGAGGACAAGAGAAAATGATATTCTGGATTGAGAGAATTGAAACTACAAACAATTTTTTTTTTTTTTTTTTTTGAGCTAGGTGCACGATTTTAACCTAGTGCACTTCGCCAAAAAAAAGAAAAAAAAAAAAAAAGAACGGTGAATGAAGAACACAGAAGGAATAGGATAGGATGATAACAGGAAAAAAAAATAAAGGGATAGAAACCTGATTTTCGAACCAATGCTCTGATACCAAATGATGCGAACCTCAATCGACACGCTTTGAGACCAAACAAAAATATTGGAATACTTGCCCAAGAAAGCTAAAATTTAAATTTTTGATAGAAACCCTGACCCAACGTTTATAATCGAAACGCGAACCAAAGGTATAAGTTGACCTTGAACCAATGATTATAAAGAATCACGAACCGATGGTATAAAGTTTGAACGCCACAAGGAAGAATCCCTGATAAATTCACAGTTCTTGAAAAACCAAAAGAAGTGCAAAACTTCACCTTTTTTTTTTTTTTATTCAACAATATTCTCCAAAAACGTTTACAAACTTCAGAGCCTATTTAAGTGCTCCATAAAACTTGACAGACAAGAAAATATATTCTAAAATAACTCCTAATTGATACCTTACTATATCAAGAATCAAATTTGACCTAAACAGCGTTTAATGCACCTAAAAGCAAGGAAAATATCTAAAAAACGTACTAAATAATAAAACCCTAAATAAAAGTTGATTTTGTGTGAAATTAGCAGATCCAAAATATGAAAAAATCTGCCTTAACTGATATAGAGCAGGAAAGTCAATCAGTCATTAATTCACGCCATAAATCACTCCCAATTAAGCCAGATCAGCCCTAAATAGCTTGAATTAAATTTATTACGCTTTCGTCTTCCTTTGGGTCAAGCTTGGAATGCCCTCTGTTAGAATTAACCCAAATCTCTTAAATCTGCCCATTAAGTGCTTCTTTGATCTTCTTGGATCTTGCTCTTGTTATTGGCCCAACTGGACAATGCAATTGATCCTTGAATGCTTGTTGATTCTCATCCTCTTGTCAATTCTTCATTAAACTAATAAACTTGATCAAGAAATTCAACTTGTAGTGTAAAAACAAAAACCAACTGTAAGAAAATATGACAGAAACACTAAATCAAAGGAAGAGGACAAGAGAAAATGATATTCTGGATTGAGAGAATTGAAACTACAAACAATTTTTTTTTTTTTTTTTTTTGAGCTAGGTGCACGATTTTAACCTAGTGCACTTCGCCAAAAAAAAGAAAAAAAAAAAAAAAAAGAACGGTGAATGAAGAACACAGAAGGAATAGGATAGGATGATAACAGGAAAAAAAAAAAAATAAAGGGATAGAAACCTGATTTTCGAACCAATGCTCTGATACCAAATGATGCGAACCTCAATCGACACGCTTTGAGACCAAACAAAAATATTGGAATACTTGCCCAAGAAAGCTAAAATTTAAATTTTTGATAGAAACCCTGACCCAACGTTTATAATCGAAACGCGAACCAAAGGTATAAGTTGACCTTGAACCAATGATTATAAAGAATCACGAACCGATGGTATAAAGTTTGAACGCCACAAGGAAGAATCCCTGATAAATTCACAGTTCTTGAAAAACCAAAAGAAGTGCAAAACTTCACCTTTTTTTTTTTTTATTCAACAATATTCTCCAAAAACGTTTACAAACTTCAGAGCCTATTTAAGTGCTCCATAAAACTTGACAGACAAGAAAATATATTCTAAAATAACTCCTAATTGATACCTTACTATATCAAGAATCAAATTTGACCTAAACAGCGTTTAATGCACCTAAAAGCAAGGAAAATATCTAAAAAACGTACTAAATAATAAAACCCTAAATAAAAGTTGATTTTGTGTGAAATTAGCAGATCCAAAATATGAAAAAATCTGCCTTAACTGATATAGAGCAGGAAAGTCAATCAGTCATTAATTCACGCCATAAATCACTCCCAATTAAGCCAGATCAGCCCTAAATAGCTTGAATTAAATTTATTACGCTTTCGTCTTCCTTTGGGTCAAGCTTGGAATGCCCTCTGTTAGAATTAACCCAAATCTCTTAAATCTGCCCATTAAGTGCTTCTTTGATCTTCTTGGATCTTGCTCTTGTTATTGGCCCAACTGGACAATGCAATTGATCCTTGAATGCTTGTTGATTCTCATCCTCTTGTCAATTCTTCATTAAACTAATAAACTTGATCAAGAAATTCAACTTGTAGTGTAAAAACAAAAACCACTGTAAGAAAATATGACAGAAACACTAAATCAAAGGAAGAGGACAAGAGAAAATGATATTCTGGATTGAGAGAATTGAAACTACAAACAATTTTTTTTTTTTTTTTTTTTTGAGCTAGGTGCACGATTTTAACCTAGTGCACTTCGCCAAAAAAGAAAAAAAAAAAAAAGAACGGTGAATGAAGAACACAGAAGGAATAGGATAGGATGATAACAGGAAAAAAAAATAAAGGGATAGAAACCTGATTTTCGAACCAATGCTCTGATACCAAATGATGCGAACCTCAATCGACACGCTTTGAGACCAAACAAAAATATTGGAATACTTGCCCAAGAAAGCTAAAATTTAAATTTTTGATAGAAACCCTGACCCAACGTTTATAATCGAAACGCGAACCAAAGGTATAAGTTGACCTTGAACCAATGATTATAAAGAATCACGAACCGATGGTATAAAGTTTGAACGCCACAAGGAAGAATCCCTGATAAATTCACAGTTCTTGAAAAACCAAAAGAAGTGCAAAACTTCACCTTTTTTTTTTTTTATTCAACAATATTCTCCAAAAACGTTTACAAACTTCAGAGCCTATTTAAGTGCTCCATAAAACTTGACAGACAAGAAATATATTCTAAAATAACTCCTAATTGATACCTTACTATATCAAGAATCAAATTTGACCTAAACAGCGTTTAATGCACCTAAAAGCAAGGAAAATATCTAAAAAACGTACTAAATAATAAAACCCTAAATAAAAGTTGATTTTGTGTGAAATTAGCAGATCCAAAATATGAAAAAATCTGCCTTAACTGATATAGAGCAGGAAAGTCAATCAGTCATTAATTCACGCCATAAATCACTCCCAATTAAGCCAGATCAGCCCTAAATAGCTTGAATTAAATTTATTACGCTTTCGTCTTCCTTTGGGTCAAGCTTGGAATGCCCTCTGTTAGAATTAACCCAAATCTCTTAAATCTGCCCATTAAGTGCTTCTTTGATCTTCTTGGATCTTGCTCTTGTTATTGGCCCAACTGGACAATGCAATTGATCCTTGAATGCTTGTTGATTCTCATCCTCTTGTCAATTCTTCATTAAACTAATAAACTTGATCAAGAAATTCAACTTGTAGTGTAAAAACAAAAACCAACTGTAAGAAAATATGACAGAAACACTAAATCAAAGGAAGAGGACAAGAGAAAATGATATTCTGGATTGAGAGAATTGAAACTACAAACAATTTTTTTTTTTTTTTTTTTTTGAGCTAGGTGCACGATTTTAACCTAGTGCACTTCGCCAAAAAAAAGAAAAAAAAAAAAAAAAGAACGGTGAATGAAGAACACAGAAGGAATAGGATAGGATGATAACAGGAAAAAAAAAAATAAAGGGATAGAAACCTGATTTTCGAACCAATGCTCTGATACCAAATGATGCGAACCTCAATCGACACGCTTTGAGACCAAACAAAAATATTGGAATACTTGCCCAAGAAAGCTAAAATTTAAATTTTTGATAGAAACCCTGACCCAACGTTTATAATCGAAACGCGAACCAAAGTATAAGTTGACCTTGAACCAATGATTATAAAGAATCACGAACCGATGGTATAAAGTTTGAACGCCACAAGGAAGAATCCCTGATAAATTCACAGTTCTTGAAAAACCAAAAGAAGTGCAAAACTTCACCTTTTTTTTTTTTTTATTCAACAATATTCTCCAAAAACGTTTACAAACTTCAGAGCCTATTTAAGTGCTCCATAAAACTTGACAGACAAGAAAATATATTCTAAAATAACTCCTAATTGATACCTTACTATATCAAGAATCAAATTTGACCTAAACAGCGTTTAATGCACCTAAAAGCAAGGAAAATATCTAAAAAACGTACTAAATAATAAAACCCTAAATAAAAGTTGATTTTGTGTGAAATTAGCAGATCCAAAATATGAAAAAATCTGCCTTAACTGATATAGAGCAGGAAAGTCAATCAGTCATTAATTCACGCCATAAATCACTCCCAATTAAGCCAGATCAGCCCTAAATAGCTTGAATTAAATTTATTACGCTTTCGTCTTCCTTTGGGTCAAGCTTGGAATGCCCTCTGTTAGAATTAACCCAAATCTCTTAAATCTGCCCATTAAGTGCTTCTTTGATCTTCTTGGATCTTGCTCTTGTTATTGGCCCAACTGGACAATGCAATTGATCCTTGAATGCTTGTTGATTCTCATCCTCTTGTCAATTCTTCATTAAACTAATAAACTTGATCAAGAAATTCAACTTGTAGTGTAAAAACAAAAACCAACTGTAAGAAAATATGACAGAAACACTAAATCAAAGGAAGAGGACAAGAGAAAATGATATTCTGGATTGAGAGAATTGAAACTACAAACAAATTTTTTTTTTTTTTTTGAGCTAGGTGCACGATTTTAACCTAGTGCACTTCGCCAAAAAAAAGAAAAGAAAAAAAAAAGAACGGTGAATGAAGAACACAGAAGGAATAGGATAGGATGATAACAGGAAAAAAAAAATAAAGGGATAGAAACCTGATTTTCGAACCAATGCTCTGATACCAAATGATGCGAACCTCAATCGACACGCTTTGAGACCAAACAAAAATATTGGAATACTTGCCCAAGAAAGCTAAAATTTAAATTTTTGATAGAAACCCTGACCCAACGTTTATAATCGAAACGCGAACCAAAGGTATAAGTTGACCTTGAACCAATGATTATAAAGAATCACGAACCGATGGTATAAAGTTTGAACGCCACAAGGAAGAATCCCTGATAAATTCACAGTTCTTGAAAAACCAAAAGAAGTGCAAAACTTCACCTTTTTTTTTTTTTTATTCAACAATATTCTCCAAAAACGTTTACAAACTTCAGAGCCTATTTAAGTGCTCCATAAAACTTGACAGACAAGAAAATATATTCTAAATAACTCCTAATTGATACCTTACTATATCAAGAATCAAATTTGACCTAAACAGCGTTAATGCACCTAAAAGCAAGGAAAAATATCTAAAAACGTACTAAATAATAAAACCCTAATAAAAGTTGATTTTGTGTGAAATTAGCAGATCCAAAATATGAAAAAATCTGCCTTAACTGATATAGAGCAGGAAAGTCAATCAGTCATTAATTCACGCCATAAATCACTCCCAATTAAGCCAGATCAGCCCTAAATAGCTTGAATTAAATTTATTACGCTTTCGTCTTCCTTTGGGTCAAGCTTGGAATGCCCTCTGTTAGAATTAACCCAAATCTCTTAAATCTGCCCATTAAGTGCTTCTTTGATCTTCTTGGATCTTGCTCTTGTTTAGGCCCAACTGGACAATGCAATTGATCCTTGAATGCTTGTTGATTCTCATCTCTTTTCAATTCTTCATTAAACTAATAAACTTGATCAAGAAATTCAACTTGTAGTGTAAAAACAAAAACCAACTGTAAGAAAATATGACAGAAACACTAAATCAAAGGAAGAGGACAAGAGAAAATGATATTCTGGATTGAGAGAATTGAAACTACAAACAAATTTTTTTTTTTTTTGAGCTAGGTGCACGATTTTAACCTAGTGCACTTCGCCAAAAAAGAAAAAAAAAAAAAAAAAGAACGGTGAATGAAGAACAGAAGGAATAGGATAGGATGATAACAGGAAAAAAAAAATAAAGGGATAGAAACCTGATTTTCGAACCAATGCTCTGATACCAAATGATGCGAACCTCAATCGACACGCTTTGAGACCAAACAAAAATATTGGAATACTTGCCCAAGAAAGCTAAAATTTAATTTTTGATAGAAACCCTGACCCAACGTTTATAATCGAAACGCGAACCAAAGGTATAAGTTGACCTTGACCAATGATTATAAAGAATCACGAACCGATGGTATAAAGTTTGAACGCCACAAGGAAGAATCCCTGATAAATTCACAGTTCTTGAAAAACCAAAAGAAGTGCAAAACTTCACCCTTTTTTTTTTTTTATTCAACATATTCTCCAAAAACGTTTACAAACTTCAGAGCCTATTTAAGTGCTCCATAAAACTTGACAGACAAGAAATATATTCTAAAATAACTCCTAATTGATACCTTACTATATCAAGAATCAAATTTGACTAAACAGCGTTTAATGCACCTAAAAGCAAGGAAAATATCTAAAAAACGTACTAATAATAAAACCCTAAATAAAAGTTGATTTTGTGTGAAATTAGCAGATCCAAAATATGAAAAAATCTGTTAACTGATATAGAGCAGGAAAGTCATCAGTCATTAATTCACGCCAAATCACTCCCAATTAAGCCAGATCAGCCCTAAATAGCTTGAATTAAATTTATTACGCTTTCATCTTCCTTTGGGTCAAGCTTGGAATGCCCTCTGTTAGAATTAACCCAAATCTCTTAAATCTGCCCATTAAGTGCTTCTTTGATCTTCTTGGATCTTGCTCTTGTTATTGGCCCAACTGGACAATGCAATTGATCCTTGAATGCTTGTTGATTCTCATCTCTTGTCATCTTCATTAAACTAATAAACTTGATCAAGAAATTCAACTTGTAGTGTAAAAACAAAACCAACTGTAAGAAAATATGACAGAAACACTAAATCAAAGGAAGAGGACAAGAGAAAATGATATTCTGGATTGAGAGAATTGAAACTACAAACAAATTTTTTTTTTTTTTTTTTTTGAGCTAGGTGCACGATTTTAACCTAGTGCACTTCGCCAAAAAAAAGAAAAAAGAAAAAAAAAAGAACGGTGAATGAAGAACACAGAAGGAATAGGATAGGATGATAACAGGAAAAAAAAAAATAAAGGGATAGAAACCTGATTTTCGAACCAATGCTCTGATACCAAATGATGCGAACCTCAATCGACACGCTTTGAGACCAAACAAAAATATTGGAATACTTGCCCAAGAAAGCTAAAATTTAATTTTTGATAGAAACCCTGACCCAACGTTTATAATCGAAACGCGAACCAAAGTATAAGTTGACCTTGACCCAATGATTATAAAGAATCACGAACCGATGGTATAAAGTTTGAACGCCACAAGGAAGAATCCCTGATAAATTCACAGTTCTTGAAAAACCAAAAGAAGTGCAAAACTTCACCTTTTTTTTTTTTTTATTCATCAATATTCTCCAAAAACGTTTACAAACTTCAGAGCCTATTTAAGTGCTCCATAAAACTTGACAGACAAGAAAATATATTCTAAAATAACTCCTAATTGATACCTTACTATATCAAGAATCAAATTTGACCTAAACAGCGTTTAATGCACCTAAAAGCAAGGAAAATATCTAAAAAACGTACTAAATAATAAAACCCTAAATAAAAGTTGATTTTGTGTGAAATTAGCAGATCCAAAATATGAAAAATCTGCCTTAACTGATATAGAGCAGGAAAGTCAATCAGTCATTAATTCACGCCATAAATCACTCCCAATTAAGCCAGATCAGCCCTAAATAGCTTGAATTAAATTTATTACGCTTTCGTTCCTTTGGTCAAGCTTGGAATGCCTCTGTTAGAATTAACCCAAATCTCTTAAATCTGCCCATTAAGTGCTTCTTTGATCTTCTTGGATCTTGCTCTTGTTATTGGCCCAACTGGACAATGCAATTGATCCTTGAATGCTTGTTGATTCTCATCCTCTTGTCAATTCTTCATTAAACTAATAAACTTGATCAAGAAATTCAACTTGTAGTGTAAAAACAAAAACCAACTGTAAGAAAATATGACAGAAACACTAAAT
>JACAVU010000007.1:19683396-19760007 GCA_014183005.1 Castanea mollissima | reverse complement strand
TACCATATCAGAATCAATTTGACCTAAAAAGCATTTAATGCACCTAAAGTAAGGAAAATACCTAAAAAACGTACTAAATAATAAAACCCTATATAAAGTTGATTTTGTGTGAAATTAGCTGATCCAAAATAGGAAAAAATCTGCATTAACTGATATAGAGCAGGAAAGTCATCAGCCATTAATTCACGTCATAAATCACTCTCAATTAAGTCAGATCAGCCCTAAATAGCTTGAATTCAATTTATTGCGCTTTCATCTTCTTTGGGCCAAGCTTGGAATGTCCTGCGTTAGAATTAACCCAAATCTCTTAAATCAGCCCATTAAGTGCTTCTTTGATCTTCTTGGATCTTGCCTTGTAACAGGCGCACTGGAACATGCAATGGATCCTTGAATGCTTGTTGATTCACATCATCTTTTCAGTTCTTCATTAAACTAATAAACTTGATCAGGAAATTCAACTTGTAGTGTAAAAAAAAACCAACTGCAAGAAAATATGACAGAAACACTAATCAAAGGAAGAGGACAAAAGAAAACGATATTCTGGTTTGAGAGAATTGAAACTACACAAATTTTTTTTTCTTTGGAGCTGGGTGCACATTTTAACCTAGTGCACATCGACAAGACAAAAAAAAAAAAAGAACGGTGAATTAAGAACATAGAAGGAATGGGATAGGATGATAACAGGAACCAAAAAAAAAAATATAGGATGCAAAACTGATTTTGGAACCGATGCTCTGATACCAAATGATGCGAACCTCAATCGACATGCTTTGAGACCCAAGAAAAATATTGGAATAGTTGCCCAAGAACGCTAAAATTTAGATTTTTGCTAGAAACCCTAACCCAACGTTATAATCAAACGCGAACCAAAGGTATAAGTTGACCTTGACCCAACGATTAGAAAGAATCACGAACCGAAGGTATAAATTTGAACGCCACAAGAAGAATCCCTGATAAATTCACAGTTCTTGAAAAACCAAAAGAAGAGCAAAGCTTCACCTTTTTTTATTTTTATTCAATAATATTCTCCAAAACGTTTACAAACTTCAGAGCCTATTTAAGAGCTCCATAAATCTTGACAGACAAAATATATTCTAAAATAACTCCTAATTGACACCTTACCATATCATGAATCAAATTTGACCTAAAAAGCATTTAATGCACCTAAAAGTAAGGAAATACCTAAAAAACGTACTAAATAATAAAACCCTAATAAAAGTTGATTTTGTGTGAAATTAGCAGATCCAAATAGGAAAAAATCTGATTAACTGATATAGAGCAGGAAAGTCAATCAGCCATTAATTCACGTCATAAATCACTCCAATTAAGTCAGATCAGCCCTAAATAGCTTGAATTAAATTTATTGCGCTTTCATCTTTCTTTGGGCCAAGCTTGGAATGTCCTGCGTTAGAATTAACCCAAATCTCTTAAATCAGCCCATTAAGTGCTTCTTTGATCTTCTTGGATCTTGCCCTTGTAACAGCGCAACTGGAACATGCAATGGATCCTTGAATGCTTGTTGATTCACATCATCTTTTCAGTTCTTCATTAAACTAATAAACTTGATCAAGAAATTCAACTTGTAGTGTAAAAATAAAAACCAACTGCAAGAAAATATGACAGAAACACTAAATCAAAGGAAGAGGACAAAAGAAAACGATATTCTGGTTTGAGAGAATTGAAACTACCCAAATTTTTTTTTCTTTGGAGCTGGGTGCACATTTTAACCTAGTGCACATCGACAAAGACACAAAAAAAAAATAAGAACGGTGAATGAAGAACATAGAAGGAATGGGATAGGATGATAACAAAACCAAAAAAAAAAAAGGATGCAAAACTGATTTTGGAACCGATGCTCTGATACCAAATGATGCGAACCTCAATCGACATGCTTTGAGACCCAACAAAAATATTGGAATAGTTGCCCAAGAACGCTCAAATTTAGATTTTTGCTAGAAACCCTAACCCAACGTTTATAATCAAAACGCGAACCAAAGGTATAAGTTGACCTTGACCCAACGATTAGAAAGAATCACGAACCGAAGGTATAAATTTGAACGCCACAAGAAAGAATCCCTGATAAATTCACAGTTCTTGAAAAACCAAAAGAAGAGCAAAGCTTCACCTTTTTTTATTTTTATTCAATAATATTCTCCAAAAACGTTTACAAACTTCAGAGCCTATTTAAGAGCTCCATAAATCTTGACAGACAAGAAAATATATTCTAAAATAACTCCTAATTGACACCTTACCATATCATGAATCAAATTTGACCTAAAAAGCATTTAATGCACCTAAAAGTAAGGAAAATACCTAAAAAACGTACTAAATAATAAAACCCTATATAAAAGTTGATTTTGTGTGAAATTAGCTGATCCAAAATAGGAAAAAATCTGCATTAACTGATATAGAGCAGGAAAGTCAATCAGCCATTAATTCACGTCATAAATCACTCTCAATTAAGTCAGATCAGCCCTAAATAGCTAATTAAATTTATTGCGCTTTCATCTTTCTTTGGGCCAAGCTTGGAATGTCCTGCGTTAGAATTAACCCAAATCTCTTAAATCAGCCCATTAAGTGCTTCTTTGATCTTCTTGGATCTTGCCCTTGTAATAGGCGCAACTGGAACATGCAATGGATCCTTGAATGCTTGTTGATTCACATCATCTTTTCAGTTCTTCATTAAACTAATAAACTTGATCAAGAAATTCAACTTGTAGTGTAAAAACAAAAACCAACTGCAAGAAAAATGACAGAAACACTAAATCAAGGAAGAGGACAAAAGAAAACGAGATTTCTGGTTTGAGAGAATTGAAACTACACAAATTTTTTTTTCTTTTTGGAGCTGGGTGCACAATTTTAACCTAGTGCACATCGACAAAGACAAAAAAAAAATAAGAACGGTGAATGAAGAACATAGAAGGAATGGGATAGGATGATAACAGGAAACAAAAAAAATAAAAGGATTAAAACTGATTTTGGAACCGATGCTCTGATACCAAATGATGCGAACCTCAATCGACATGCTTTGAGACCCAAGAAAAATATTGGAATAGTTGCCCAAGAACGCTAAAATTTAGATTTTTGCTAGAACCCTGACCCAACGTTTATAATCAAAACGCGAACCAAAGGTATAAGTTGACCTTGACCCAACGATTAGAAAGAATCACGAACCGAAGGTATAAAGTTTGAACGCCACAAGAAAGAATCCCTGATAAATTCACAGTTCTTGAAAAACTAAAAGAAGAGCAAAGCCTCACCTTTTTTTATTTTTATTCAATAATATTCTCCAAAAACGTTTACAAACTTCAGAGCCTATTTAAGAGCTCCATAAATCTTGACAGACAAGAAAATATATTCTAAAATAACTCCTAATTGACACCTTACCATATCATGAATCAAATTTGACCTAAAAAGCATTTAATGCACCTAAAAGTAAGGAAAATACCTAAAAAACGTACTAAATAATAAACCCTATATAAAAGTTGATTTTGTGTGAAATTAGCAGATCCAAAATAGGAAAAAATCTGCATTAACTGATATAGAGCAGGAAAGTCAATCAGCCATTAATTCACGTCATAAATCACTCTCAATTAAGTCAGATCAGCCCTAAATAGCTTGAATTAAATTTATTGCGCTTTCATCTCCTTTGGGCCAAGCTTGGAATGTCCTGCGTTAGAATTAACCCAAATCTCTTAAATCAGCCCATTAAGTGCTTCTTTGATCTTCTTGGATCTTGCTCTTGTAACAGGCCCAAATGGAACATGCAATGGATCCTTGAATGCTTATTGATTCTCATCATCTTTTCAGTTCTTCATTAAACTAATAAACTTGATCAAGAAATTCAACTTGTAGTGTAAAAACAAAACCAACTACAAGAAAATATGACAGAAACACTAAATCAAGGAAGATGACAAAAGAAAACGATATTCTGGTTTGAGAGAATTGAAACTACCCAAATTTTTTTTTTTTGGAGCTGGGTGCACAATTTTAACCTAGTGCACATCGACAAAGACAAAAAAAAAATAAGAACGGTGAATTAAGAACAGAAGGAATGGGATAGGATGATAACAGGAAACCAAAAAAAAAAATAAACGATGAAACTGATATTCGAACCGATGCTCTGATACCAAATGATGCGAACCTCAATCGACACGCTTTGAGACCCAACAAAATATTGGAATACTTGCCCAAGAACGCTAAAATTTAGATTTTTGCTAGAAACCCTGACCCAGCGTTATAATTAAAACGCGAACCAAAGGTATAAGTTGACCTTGACCCAATGATTAGAAAGAATTGCGAACCGAAGGTATAAAGTTGAACGCCACAAGAAGAATCCCTGATAAATTCACAGTTCTTGAAAAACCAAAAGAAGAGCAAAGCTTCACCTTTTTTTATTTTTATTCAATAATATTCTCCAAAAACGTTACAAACTTCAGAGCCTATTAAGAGCTCCATAAAACTTGACAGACAAGAAATATATTCTAAAATAACTCCTAATTGACACCTTACCATATCATGATCAAATTTGACCTAAAAAGCATTAATGCACCTAAAAGTAAGGAAAATACCTAAAAAAACGTACTAAATAATAAACCCTATATAAATTGATTTTGTGTGAAATTAGCAGATCCAAAATAGAAAAAATCTGCATTAACTGATATAGAGCAGGAAAGTCAATCAGCCATTAATTCACGTCATAAATCACTCTCAATTAAGTCAGATCAGCCCTAAATAGCTTGAATTAAATTTATTGCGCTTTCATCTTCCTTTGGGCCAAGCTTGGAATGTCCTGCGTTAGAATTAACCCAAATCTCTTAATCAGCCCATTAAGTGCTTCTTTGATCTTCTTGGATCTTTCTCTTGTAACAGGCCCAAATGGAACATGCAATGGATCCTTGAATGCTTTTGATTCTCATCATCTTTTCAGTTCTTCATTAAACTAATAAACTTGATCAGAAATTCAACTTGTAGTGTAAAAACAAAAACAAACTGCAAGAAAATATGACAGAAACACTAAATCAAAGGAAAGGACAAAAGAAAACGATATTCTGGTTTGAGAGAATTGAAACTACATAAATTTCTTTTTCTTTGGAGCTGGTGCACAATTTTAACCTAGTGCACATCGACAAACAAAAAAAAAAGAAAGGTGAATGAAGAACATAGAAGAATAGGATAGGATGATAACAGGAAACAAAACAAAAATAAAGGATGAAAACTGATTTTCGAACCGACGCTCTGATACCAATGATGCGAACCTCAATCGACACGCTTTGAGACCCAACAAAATATTGGAATACTTGCCCAAGAACGCTAAAATTTAGATTTTTGCTAGAAACCCTGACCCAACTTTATAATTGAAACGCGAACCAAAGGTATAAGTTGACCTTGACCCAATATTAGAAAGAATCATGAACCGAAGGTATAAAGTTTGAACGCCACAAGAAAGAGTCCCTGATAATTCACAATTCTTGAAAAAACCAAAGAGAAGAAAGCTCCCCTTTTTTGATTTTTATTCAATAATATTCTCCAAAAACGTTTACAAATTTCAGCCTATTTAAGCTCCATAAAACTTGACAGACAAGAAATATATTCTAAAATAACTCCTAATTGTACCTTACCATATCAGGAATCAATTTGACCTAAAGAGCATTTAATGCACCTAAAAGTAAAAAAATACCTAAAAACTAGTAAATTAAAACCCAATAAAGTTGATTTTGTGTGAAATTAGTAGATCCAAAGAGTAAAAAATCTGCCTTACTGATATAGAGCAGGAAACTCAATCAGCCATTAATTCATCCATAAATCACTCCCAATTAAGTCAGATCAGCCCTAAATAGCTTGAATTAAATTTATTACGCTTTCATCTTCCTTTGGGCCAAGCTTGGATGTCCTGCGTTAGAATTACCCAATCTCTTAAATCAGCCCATCAAGTGCTTCTTTGATCTTCTTGGATCTTGCTCTTGTTAGGCCCCACGGAACATGCAATGGATCCTTGAATGCTTGTTGATTCTCATCATCTTTTCAGTTCTACATTAAACTAATAAACTTGATCAAGAATTCAACCTGTAGTGTAAAAACATAAACCAACTGCAAGAAAATATGACAGAAACACTATATCAAAGGAAGAGACAAAAGAAACTATACTCTGGTTTGAGAGAATTGAAACTACAAACAATTTTTTTTTTTTTTTTGGAGCTGGGTGCACGATTTTAACCTAGTGCACTTTGACAAAAAAAAAAAACGGTGAATGAACAACATAGAAGAATAGGATAGGATGATAACCCAAAAAATAATAATAAAGGGATAGAACCTGATTTTGAACCTATGCTCTGATACCAAATGATGCGAACCTCAATCGACACGCTTTGATACCCAACAAAAATATTGAATACCAGCCCAAGAAAGCTAAAATTTAGATTTTTGATAGAAACCCTGACCTAACGTTTATAATCGAAACGCGAAACAAGGTATAAGTTGACCTTGACCCAATGATTATAAAGAATCATGAACCGAAGGTATAAATTTGAACGCTACAAGGAAGAATCCCTGATAAATTCAAGTTCTTGAAAAACCAAAAGAAGAGCAAAGCTTCACCTTTTTGATTTTTATTCATAATATTCTCCAAAAACGATTACAAACTTCGAGCCTATTTAAGGGCTCCATCAAACTTGACAAGCAAGAAAATATATTCTAAATAACTCCTAATTGATACCTTACCATATCAGGAATCAATTTGACCTAAAAAACATTTAATGCACCTAAAAGCAAGGAAAATACCTAAAAACGTACTAAATAATAAAACCCTAAATAAAACTGATTTTTTGTGTGAAATTAGCAGATCCAAAATAGGAAAAAATCTGCATTAACTGGTATAGAGCAGAAAGTCAATCAGCCATTAATTCAAGCCATAAATCACTCCCAATTAATCAGATCAGCCCTAAATAGCTTGAATTAAATTTATTACGCTTTCATCTTCCTTTGGGCCAAGCTTGGAATGTCCTGCTTTAGAATTAACCCAAATCTCTTAAATCAGCCCATCAAGTGCTTCTTTGATCTTCTTGCATCTTGCTCTTGTAATAGGCCCAAACGGAACATGCAATGGATCCTTGAATGCTTGTTGATTCTCATCATCTTTTCATTCTTCATTAAACTAATGAACTTGATCAAGAAATTCAACCTGTAGTGTAAAACAAACCAACTGCAAGAAAATATGACAGAAACACTATATCAAAGAAGAGGACAAAAGAAACGATATTCTGGTTTTAGAGAATTGAACCTACACAAATTTTTTTTTCTTTGGAGCTGGGTGCACTTTTAACCTAGTGCACATCGACAAAAAAAAAAAAAAAAAAACGGTGAATGAAGAACATAGAAGGAATGGATAGGATGATAACAGGAAACAAACAAAAAATAAGGGATAAAACTGATTTTCGAACCGATGCTCTGATACCAAATGATGCGAACCTCAATCGACAAGCTTTGAGACCCACAAAATATTGGAATACTTGCCCAAGAACGCTAAAATTTAGATTTTTGCTAGAAACCCTGACCCAACGTTTATATCGAAACGCGAACCAAAGGTATAAGTTGACCTTGATCCATTATTAGAAAGAATCATGAACCGAAGGTATAAGTTTTGAACGCCACAAGAAGAATCCCTGATAAATTCACAATCCTTGAAAAACCAAAAGAAGAGGAAAGCTTCACCTTTTTTTATTTTTATTCAATAATATTCTCCAAAACGTTTACAAACTTCAGAGCCTATTTAATGCTCCATAAACTTGACAGACAAGAAAATATATTCTAAAATAACTCCTAATTGACCCTTACCATATCAGGAATCAAATTTGACCCTAAAAACATAATGCACCTAAAAGCAAGGAAAATACCTAAAAATCGTACTAAATAATAACCCTAAATAAACATGATTTTGTGTGAAATTAGCAGATCCAAATAGGAAAAAATCTGCCTTAACTGATATAGAGCAGGAAAGTCGATCAGCCATTAATTCAGCCATAAATCACTCCCAATTAAGTCAGATCAGCCCTAAATAGCTTAATTAAATTTATTACCTTTCATCTTCCTTTGGGCCAAGCTTGGAATGTCCTGCGTTAGAATTAACCCAAATCTCTTAAATCAGCCCATTAAGTGCTTCTTTGATCTTCTTGGATCTTGCTCTTGTAATAGGCCCAAACGGAACATGCAATGGATCCTTGAATTCTTGTTGATTCTCATCATCTTTCAGTTCTTCATTCAAACTAATGAACTTGATCAAGAAATTCAACTGTAGTGTAAAACAAAAACCAACTGCAAGAAATATGACAGAAACACTAAATCAAAGGAAGAGGACAAAGAAAACGATATTCTGGTTTGAGAGAATTGAAACTACACAAATTTTTTTTTCTTTGGAGCTGGGTGCACAATTTTAACCTAGTGCACATCGACAAAACAAAAAAAAATAAGAACGGTGAATGAACATAGAAGAATAGATATATGATAACAGGAAACAAAACAAAAAATAAAGCGATGAAAAAACTGATTTTCGAACCGCGCTCTGATACCAAATGATGCGAACCTCAATCGACACGCTTTGAGACCCAACAAAATATTGGAATACTTGCCCAAGAACGCTAAAATTTAGATTTTTGCTAGAAACCCTAACCCACGTTTATAATCGAACGCGAACCAAAGGTATAAGTTGACCTTGACCAATGATTAGAAAGAATCACGAACCGAAGGTATAAGTTTGAACGCCACAAGAAAGATCCCTGATAAATTCACAGTTCTTGAAAAACCAAAAGAAGAGAAAGCTTCACCTTTTTTTATTTTTATTCAATAATATTCTCCAAAAACGTTTACAAACTTCAGAGCCTATTTAAGTGCTCCATAAAACTTGACAGACAAGAAAATATTCTAAAAAACTCCTAATTGGTACCTTACCATATCAGGAATCAATTTGACCTAAAAAACACATTTAATGCACCTAAAAGCAAGGAAAATACCTAAAAACGTACTAAATAATAAAACCCTAATAAAACATGATTTTGTGTGAAATTAGCAGATCCAAATAGAAAAAAATCTGCCTTAACTGTATAGAGCAGGAAAGTCAATCAGCCATTAATTCACGCCATAAATCACTCCCAATTAAGTCAGATCAGCCCTAAATAGCTTGAATTAAATTTATTACGCTTTATCTTCCTTTGGGCCAGCTTGGAATGTCCTGCGTTAGAATTACCCAAATCTCTTAATCAGCCCATTAAGTGCTTCTTTGATCTTCTTGGATCTTGCTCTTGTAATAGGCCCAAACGGAACATGCAATGGATCCTTGAATGCTTGTTGATTCTCATCATCTTTTCAGTTCTTCATTAAACTAATAAACTTGATCAAGAATTCAACCTGTAGTGTAAAAACAAAACCAACTGCAAGAAATATGACAAAACACTAATCAAAGGAAGAGAACAAAAGAAACGATATTCTGGTTTAGAGAATTGAAACTACAAACAATTTTTTTTTTTTTTTGGAGCTGGGTGCACGATTTTAACCTAGTGCACTTCGACAAAAAAAAAAAAAAAAAAACGGTGAATGAAGAACACAGAAGGAATAGGATAGGATGATAACCCGAAAAAATAATAATAAATGGATAGAACCTGATTTTGAACCTATGCTCTGATACCAAATGATGCGAACCTCAATCGACACGCTTTGAGACCCACAAAATATAGAATACCTCCCAAGAAAGCTAAAATTTAGATTTTTGATAGAAACCCTGACCTAACGTTATAATCGAAACGTGAACCAAAGGTATAAGTTGACCTTGACCCAATGATTATAAAGAATCACGAACCGAAGGTAAAAGTTTGAACGCCACAAGGAAGAATCCCTGATAAATTCAAAGTTCTTGAAAAACCAAAAGAAGAGCAAAGCTTCACCTTTTTTTATTTTTATTCAATAATATTCTCCAAAAACGATTACAAACTTCGGAGACTATTTAAGGGCTCCATCAAACTTGAGAGGCAAGAAAATATATTCTAAAATAACTCCTAATTGATACCTTACCATATCAGGAATCAAATTTGACCCTAAAAAACATTTAATGCACCTAAAAGCAAGGAAAATACCTAAAAATCGTACTAAATAATAAAACCCTAAATAAAACATGATTTTGTGTGAAGTTAGCAGATCCAAAATAGGAAAAAAGGCCTTAACTGTATAGAGCAGGAAACTCGATCAGCCATAATTCACGCCATAACTCACTCCAATTAAGTCAGATCAGCCTAAATAGCTGAATTAAATTTATTACGCTTTCACCTTCCTTTGGGCCAAGCTTGGAATGTCCTGCGTTAGAATTAACCCAAATCTCTTAAATCAGCCCATCAACTGCTTCTTTGATCTTCTTGGATCTTGCTCTTGTAATAGGCCCAAATGGAACATGCAATGGATCCTGAATGCTTATTGATTTCATCATCTTTGTTCTTCATTAAACTAATAAACTTGATCAAGAAATTAAACCTGTAGTGTAAAAACATAAAAACCAATTGCAGAAAATATGACAGAAACACTATATCAAAGAAGGAGGACAAAAGAAAACGATACTCTGGTTTGAGAGATTGAAACTACAAACAATTTTTCTTTTTTTTTGGACTGGGTGCACGATTTTAACCTAGTGCACTTTGACCAAAAAAAAAAAAAAAACCACGGAGAATGACAACACAGAAGGAAGATAGGATGAAGGAAGAATAGATAGGATGATAAGCACAAACAATAAAGGGAAATAATGATGGGACTGATGAACCTATGATCTGATAACCATATGAAATGTATGAACACGACCTTGATACCAATGATGCGAACGCAATCGACACGCTTGACCCAACAAAATATTAGAATACCAGCCCAAGAAAGCTAAAATTAGATTTTTGATAGAAACCCTGACCTAACGTTTATATCGAAACGTGAACCAAAGGTATAAGTTGACCTTGACCCAATGATTATAATAAAGAATCATGAACCGAAGGTATAAAGTTTGAACGCCACAAGGAAGAATCCCTGTATAAATTCAAAGTCTTGAAAAACCAAAAGAAGAGCAAAGCTTCACCTTTTTTTATTTTTATTCAATAATATTCTCCAAAAACGTTTAAAACTTCAGAGCCTATTTAAGGGCTCCATAAAACTTGACAGACAAGAAATATATTCTAAAATAACTCCTAATTGATACCTTACCATATCAGGAATCAAATTTGACCTAAAAAGCATTTAATGCACCTAAAAGCAAGAAAATACCTAAAAAACGTACTAATAATAAACCCTAATAAAAGTTGATTTGTGTGAAATTAGCAGATCCAAAATAGGAAAAATCTGCCTTAACTGATATAGAGCAGGAAACTCAATCAGCCATTAATTCACGCCATAAATCACTCCAATTAAGTCAGATCAGCCCTAAATAGCTTGAATTAAATTATTACGCTTTCATCTTCCTTTGGGCCAAGCTTGGAATGTCCTGCGTTAGAATTAACCCAATCTCTTAAATCAGCCCATCAAGTGCTTCTTTGATCTTCTTGGATCTTGCTCTTGTAATAGGCCCAAACGGAACATGCAATGGATCCTTGAATGCTTGTTGATTCTCATCATCTTTTCAGTTCTTCATTAAACTAATAAACTTGATCAAGAAATTCAACTTGTAGTGTAAAAACAAAACCACTGCAAGAAAATGACAGAAACACTATATCAAAGGAAGAGGACAAAAGAAAACTATACTCTGGTTGAGAGAATTGAAACTACAAACAATTTTTTTTTTTTTTTGGGACCTGGGTGCACGATTTTAACCTAGTGCACTTTGACAAAAAAAAAAACCACGGTGAATGAACAACATAGAAGGAATAGGATAGGATGATACCCGAAAATATAATAAGGGATAGAAACCTGATTTTTGAACCTATGCTCTGATACCAAATGATGCGAACCTCAATCGACACGCTTTGATACCCACAAAAATATTAGAATACCAGCCCAAGAAAGCTAAAATTTAGATTTTTGATAGAAACCCTGACCTAACGTTTATAATCGAAACGTGAACCAAGGTATAAGTTGACCTTGACCCAATGATTATAAAGAATCATGACCGAAGGTATAAAGTTTGAACGCTACAAGGAAGAATCCCTGATAAATTCGAAGTTCTTGAAAAACCAAAAGAAGAGCAAAGCTTCACCTTTTTTGATTTTTATTCAATAATATTCTCCAAAAACGATTACAACTTGGAGCCTATTTAAGGGCTCCATCAAACTTGACAAGCAAGAAAATATATCTAAAATAACTCCTAATTGATACCTTACCATATCAGGAATCAAATTTGACCCTAAAAAACATTTAATGCACCTAAAAGCAAGGAAAATACCTAAAATCGTACTAAATATATAACCCTAAATAAAACATGATTTTTCTGTGAATTAGCAGATCAAAATAGGGAAAAATCTGCCTTAACTGGTATAGAGCAGGAACTCGATCAGCCATTAATTCACGCCATAAATCACTCCCAATTAAGTCAGATCAGCCCTAAATAGCTTGAATTAATTTATTACGCTTTCATCTTCCTTTGGGCCAAGCTTGGAATGTCCTGCGTTAGAATTAACCCAAATCTCTTAAATCAGCCCATCAAGTGCTTCTTTGATCTTCTTGCATCTTGCTCTTGTAATAGGCCCAAACGGAACATGCAATGGATCCTTGAATGCTTGTTGATTCTCATCATCTTTTCAGTTCTTCATTAAAATGAACTTGATCAAGAAATTCAACCTGTAGTGTAAAAACATAAACCAACTGCAAGAAAATATGACAGAACACTATATCAAAGGAAGAGGACAAAGAAACGATATTCTGGTTTAGAGATTGAACCTACACAAATTTTTTTTCTTTGGAGCTGGGTGCACATTTTAACCTAGTGCACATCGACAAAAAGAAAAAAATAGGAACGGTGAATGAAGAACATAGAAGGAATAGGATAGGATGATACAGGAAAAACAAAAAATAAGATGAAAAACTGATTTCGAACCGACGCTCTGATACCAAATGATGCGAACCTCAATCGACAAGCTTTTAGACCCACAAAAAATTGGAATACTTCCCCAAACGCTAAAATTTAGATTTTTGCTAGAAACCCTGACCCAACGTTTATAATCGAAACGAACCAAAGGTATAAGTTGACCTTGATCCAATTATAGAAAGAATCATGAACCCAGGATAAAGTTTGAATGCCACAAGAAAGAATCCCTGATAAATTCACAATCCTTGAAAACCAAAAGAAGAGCAAAGCTTCACCTTTTTTTATTTTTATTCAATAATATTCTCCAAAAACGTTTACAAACTTCAGAGCCTATTTAAGTGCTCCATAAACTTACAGACAAGAAATATATTCTAAAATAACTCCTAATTGGTACCTTACCATATCAGGAATCAAATTTGACCCTAAAAAACTTTAATGCACCTAAAAGCAAGAAAATACCTAAAATCGTACTAAATAATAAACCCTAATAAAACATGATTTTCTGTGAATTAGCAGATCCAAAATAGAAAAAATCTGCCTTAACTGGTATAGAGCAGAAACTCGATCAGCCATTAATTCCAGCCATAAATCACTCCCAATTAAGTCAGATCAGCCCTAAATAGCTTGAATTAAATTTATTACACTTTCATCTTCCTTTGGGCCAAGCTTGGAATGTCCTGCGTTAGAATTAACCCAAATCTCTTAATCAGCCCATCAAGTGCTTCTTTGATCTTCTTGGATCTTGCTCTTGTAATAGGCCCAAACGGAACATGCAATGTCCTTGAATTCTTGTTGATTCTCATCATCTTTTCAGTTCTTCATTAAACTAATGACTTGATCAAGAATTCAACCTGTAGTGTAAAACAAAAACCAACTGCAAGAAATATGACAGAAACACTAAATCAAAGGAAGAGGACAAAAGAAAACGATACTCTGGTTTGAGAGAATTGAAACTACAAACATTTTTTTTTTTTTTTTTGGACCTGGGGCACGATTTTAACCTAGTGCACTTTGACCAAAAAAAAAAAAAAACCAACGGAGAATGAACAACACAGAAGGAATAGGATAGGATACAACCCAAAAAAATAATAAAGGGATAGAAACCGATTTTTGAACCTATGCTCTGATACCAAATGATGCGACCTCAATCGACACGCTTTGAGACCCAACAAAATATTGGAATACTTGCCCAAGAAAGCTAAAATTAGATTTTTGCTAGAAACCCTGACCAACGTTTATAATCGAAACGCAACCAAAGGTATAAGTTGACCTTGACCCAATGATTATAAAGAATCACGAACCGAAGGTATAAAGTTTGAACGCCACAAAAAGAATCCCTGATAAATTCAAGTTCTTGAAAAACCAAAAGAAGAGCAAAGCCTCACTTTTTTTTTTTTAGTCAATAATATTCTCCAAAAACGATTACAAACTTCATCCTATTTAAGGGCATCATAAAACTTGACAGACAAAAAATATATTCTAAAATAACTCCTAATTGATACCTTACCATATAAGGAATCAAATTGACATAAAAAGCATTTAATGCACCTAAAAGCAAGGAAAATACCTAAAACGTACTAAATCATAAAACCCTAAATAAAACTTGATTTTGTGTGAAATTAGCAGATCCAAAATAGGAAAAAATCTGCATTAACTGATATAGAGCAGAAAGTCAATCAGCCATTAATTCACGCCATAAATCACTTCCAATTAAGCCAGATCAGCCCTAAATAGCTTGAATTAAATTGTTACGCTTTCATCTTCCTTTGAGCCAAGCTTGGAATGTCCTGCGTTAGAATTAACCCAAATCTCTTAAATCAGCCCATTAAGTGCTTCTTTGATCTTCTTGGATCTTGCTCTTGTAATAGGCCCAACTGGAACATGCAATGGATCCTTGAATGCTTGTTGATTCTCATCATCTTTTCAGTTCTTCATTAAACTAATAAACTTTATCAAAAATTCAACTTGTAGTGTGTAAAACAAAAACCAACGCAGAAAATATGACAGAAACACTAAATCAAAGGAAATGACAAAAGAAAACGATATTCTGGTTGGAGAGAATGGAACTACAAACAATTTTTTTTTTTGGAGCTGGGTGCAAGATTTTAACCTAGTGCACTTCGACTAAAAAAAAAAAAAAAAAACGGTGAATGAAGACACAAAAGGAATAGGATAGAATGATAACAGGAAAAAAAAAAAGGATAGAAAACTGATTTTCGAACCTATGATCTGATACCAATGATGCAAACCTCAATCGACACGCTTTGAGACCAACAAAATATTGGAATACTTGCCCAAGAAAGCTAAATTTAGATTTTTGATAGAAACCCTGACCTAACGTTTATAATCGAAATAAGAACCAAGGTATAAGTTGACCTTGACCCAATGATTATAAAGAATCACAAACCGAAGGTTAAAAGTTTGAACGCCACAGGGAAGAATCTCTGATAAATTCAAGTTCTTGAAAAACCAAAAGAAGAGCAAAGCCTCACCTTTTTTTATTTTAGTCAATATATTCTCCAAAAACGTTTACAAACTTCAGATCCTATTTAAGGGCATCATAAAACTTGACAGACAAAAAATATATTCTAAAATAACTCCTAATTGATACCTTACCATATAAGGAATCAAATTTGACATAAAAAGCATTAATGCACCTAAAAGCAAGAAATCCTAAAAACTAAAAAACGTACTAATCATAAAACCCTAAATAAAACTTGATTTTGTGTGAAATTAGCAGATCCAAATAGGAAAAATCTGCATTAACTGATAGAGCAGGAAAGTCAATCAGCCATTAATTCACGCCATAATCACTTCCAATTAAGCCAGATCAGCCCTAATAGCTTGAATTAAATTTGTTACGCTTTCATCTACCTTTGAGCCAAGCTTGGAATGTCCTGCGTTAGAATTAACCCAAATCTCTTAAATAGCCCGTTAAGTGCTTCTTTGATCTTCTTGGATCTTGCTCTTGTAATTGGCCCAACTGGACACATGCAATGGATCCTTGAATGCTTGTTGATTCTCATCAACTTCTTCAGTCCTTCATTAAACTAATAAACTTGATCAAAAATTCAACTTATAGTGTGTAAAAACAAAACCAACGGCAGGAAATATTACAGAAACACTAAATCAAAGGAAAATGACAAAAGAAAACGATATTCTGGTTTGAGAGAATTGAAACTACAAACAAATCTTTTTTTTTTTTTTTGGAGCTGGGTGCACGATTTTAACCTAGTGCACTTTGACAAAAAAAAAAATGGGATAGAAAACTGATTTTCGAACCTATGATCTGATACCGAATGATGCAAACCTCAATCGACACGCTTTGAGACCAAACAAAAATATTGGAATACTAGCCCAAGAAAGCTAAAATTTAGACTTTCAATAGAAACCCTGACCTAACGTTTATAATCGAAATAAGAACCAAAGGTATAAGTTGACCTTGACCCAATGATTATAAAGAATCACGAACCGAAGGTATAAAGTTTGAACGCCACAGGGAAGAATCTCTGATAAATTCACAGTTCTTGAAAACCAAAAGAAGGAAAGCTTCACCTTTTTTTATTTTTAGTCAATAATATTCTCCAAAAACGTTTACAAACTTCAGACCCTATTTAAGGCATCATAAAACTTGACAGACAAGAAAATATATTCTAAAATAATCCTAATTTATACCTTACCATAAAGGAATCAAATTTGACATAAAAAGCATTTAATGCACCTAAAAGCAAGGAAAATACCTAAAAAACGTACTAAATCATAAAACCCTAAATAAAACTTGATTTTGTGTGAAATTAGCAGATCCAAAATAGGAAAAAATCTGCATTAACTGATATAGAGCAGGAAAGTCAATCAACATTAATTCACGCCATAAATCACTTCCAATTATGCCAGATCAGCCCTATATAGCTTGAATTAAATTTGTTACGCTTTCATCTACCTTTGAGCCAAGCTTGGAATGTCCTGCGTTAGAATTAACCAAATCTCTTAATTAGCCCTTAAGTGCTTCTTTGATCTTCTTGGATCTTGCTCTTGTAATTGGCCCAACTGGAACATGCAATGGATCCTTGAATGCTTGCTGATTCTCATCATCTCTTCAGTTCTTCATTAAACTAATAAACTTTATCAAAAAATTCAACTTGTAGTGTGTAAAAACAAAAACCATCGGCAGGAAAATATACAGAAACACTAAATCAAAGGAAAATGACAAAAGAAAACGATATTCTGGTTTGAGAGAATTGAAACTACAAACAATCTTTTTTTTTTTTTTTGGAGCTGGGTGCACGATTTTAACCTAGTGCACTTTGACAAAAAAAAAAAAGGGATAGAAAACTGATTTTCGAACCTATGATCTGATACCGAATGATGCAAACCTCAATCGACACGCTTTGAGACCAAACAAAATATTGGAATACTAGCCCAAGAAAGCTAAAATTTAGACTTTCATAGAAACCCTGACCTAACGTTTATAATCGAAAAAGAACCAAAGGTATAAGTTGACCTTGACCCAATGATTATAAAGAATCACGAACCGAAGGTATAAAGTTTGAACGCCACAGGAAGAATCTCTGATAAATTCACAGTTCTTGAAAAACCAAAGAAGAGGAAAGCCTCACCTTTTTTTATTTTTAGTCAATAATATTCTCCAAAAACGTTTACAAACTTCAGACCCTATTTAAGGGCATCATAAAACTTGACAGACAAGAAAATATATTCTAAAATAATTCCTAATTTATACCTTACCATATAAGGAATCAAATTTGACATAAAAAGCATTTAATGCACCTAAAAGCAAGAAAATACCTAAAAACGTACTAAATCATAAAACCCTAAATAAAACTTGATTTTGTGTGAAATTAGCAGATCCAAAATAGGAAAAAATCTGCATTAACTGATATAGAGCAGGAAAGTCAATCAGACATTAATTCACGCCATAAATCACTTCCAATTATGCCAGATCAGCCCTATATAGGTTGAATTAAATTTGTTACGCTTTCATCTACCTTTGAGCCAAGCTTGGAATGTCCTGCGTTAGAATTAACCCAAATCTCTTAAATTAGCCCGTTAAGTGCTTTTTGATCTTCTTGGATCTTGCTCTTGTAATTGGCCCAACTGGAACATGCAATGGATCCTTGAATGCTTGTTGATTCTCATCAACTTTTCAGTCCTTCATTAAACTAATAACTTGATCAAAAAATTCAACTTATAGTGTGTAAAAACAAAACCAACGGCAGGAAAATATTACAGAGACACTAAATCAAAGGAAAATGACAAAAGAAAACGATATTCTGGTTTGAGAGAATTGAAACTACAAACAAATCTTTTTTTTTTTTTTTTTGGAGGTGGGTGCACGATTTTAACCTAGTGCACTTTGACAAAAAAAAAAAAAGGGATAGAAAACTGATTTTCGAACCTATGATCTGATACCGAATGATGCAAACCTCAATCGACACGCTTTGAGACCAAACAAAATATTGGAATACTAGCCAAGAAAGCTAAAATTTAGACTTTCAATAGAACCCTGACCTAACGTTTATAATCGAAATAAGAACCAAAGGTATAAGTTGACCTTGACCCAATGATTATAAAGAATCACGAACCGAAGGTATAAAGTTTGAACGCCACAGGGAAGAATCTCTGATAAATTCACAGTTCTTGAAAAACCAAAAGAAGAGGAAAGCCTCACCTTTTTTTATTTTTAGTCAATAATATTCTCCAAAAACGTTTACAAACTTCAGACCCTATTTAAGGGCATTATAAAACTTGACAGACAAGAAAATATATTCTAAAATAATTCCTAATTTATACCTTACCATATAAGGAATCAAATTTGACATAAAAAGCATTTAATGCACCTAAAAGCAAGGAAAATACCTAAAAAACGTACTAAATCATAAAACCCTAAATAAACTTGATTTTGTGTGAAATTAGCAGATCCAAAATAGGAAAAATCTACATTAACTGATATAGAGCAGGAAAGTCAATCAGACATTAATTCACGCCATAAATCACTTCCAATTATGCCAGATCAGCCCTATATAGCTTGAATTAAATTTGTTACGCTTTCATCTACCTTTGAGCCAAGCTTGGAATGTCCTGCGTTAGAATTAACGCAAATCTCTTAATTAGCCCGTTAAGTGCTTCTTTGATCTTTTTGGATCTTGCTCTTGTAATTGGCCCAACTGGAACATGCAATGGATCCTTGAATGCTTGCTGATTCTCATCATCTCTTCAGTTCTTCATTAACTAATAAACTTTATCAAAAAATTCAACTTGTAGTGTGTAAAAACAAAACCATCGGCAGGAAAATATGACAGAAACACTAAATCAAAGGAAAATGACAAAAGAAAACGATATTCTGGTTTGAGAGAATTGAAACTACAAACAAATCTTTTTTTTTTTTTTTTGGAGCTGGGTGCACGATTTTAACCTAGTGCACTTTGACAAAAAAAAAAAAAAAAAGGGATGGAAAACTGATTTTCGAACCTATGATCTGATACCGAATGATGCAAACCTCAATCGACACGCTTGAGACCAAACAAAAATATTGGAATACTAGCCCAGAAAGCTAAAATTTAGACTTTCAGTAGAAACCCTGACCTAACGTTTATAATCGAAATAAGAACCAAAGGTATAAGTTGACCTTGACCCAATGATTATAAAGAATCACGAACCGAAGGTATAAAGTTTGAACGCCACAGGGAAGAATCTCTGATAAATTCACAGTTCTTGAAAAACCAAAAGAAGAGGAAAGCCTCACCTTTTTTATTTTTAGTCAATAATATTCTCCAAAAACGTTACAAACTTCAGACCCTATTTAAGGGCATCATAAAACTTGACAGACAAGAAATATATTCTAAAATAATTCCTAATTTATACCTTACCATATAAGGAATCAAATTTGACATAAAAAGCATTTAATGCACCTAAAAGCAAGGAAAATACCTAAAAACGTACTAAATCATAAAACCCTAAATAAAACTTGATTTTGTGTGAAATTAGCAGATCCAAAATAGGAAAAAATCTGCATTAACTGATATAAGCAGAAAGTCAATCAGACATTAATTCACGCCATAAATCACTTCCAATTATGCCAGATCAGCCCTATATAGCTTGAATTAATTTGTTACGCTTTCATCTACCTTTGAGCCAAGCTTGGAATGTCCTGCGTTAGAATTAACGCAAATCTCTTAAATTAGCCCGTTAAGTGCTTCTTTGATCTTTTTGGATCTTGCTCTTGTAATTGGCCCAACTGGAACATGTAATGGATCCTTGAATGCTTGCTGATTCTCATCATCTCTTCAGTTCTTCATTAAACTAATAAACTTTATCAAAAATTCAACTTGTAGTGTGTAAAACAAAAACCATCGGCAGGAAAATATGACAGAAACACTAAATCAAAGGAAAATGACAAAAGAAACGATATTCTGGTTTGAGAGAATTGAAACTACAAACAAATCTTTTTTTTTTTTTTTTTGGAGCTGGGTGCACGATTTTAACCTAGTGCACTTTGACAAAAAAAAAAAAAGGGATAGAAAACTGATTTCGAACCTATGATCTGATACCGAATGATGCAAACCTCAATCGACACGCTTTGAGACCAAAGAAAAATATTGGAATACTAGCCCAAGAAAGCTAAAATTAGACATTCAATAGAAACCCTGACCTAACGTTTATAATCGAAATAAGAACCAAAGGTATAAGTTGACCTTGACCCAATGATTATAAAGAATCACGAACCGAAGGTATAAAGTTTGAACGCCACAGGGAAGAATCTCTGATAAATTCACAGTTCTTGAAAAACCAAAAGAAGAGGAAAACCTCACCTTTTTTTATTTTTAGTCAATAATATTCTCCAAAAACGTTTACAAACTTCAGACCCTATTTAAGGGCATCATAAAACTTGACAGACAAGAAAATATATTCTAAAATAATTCCTAATTTATACCTTACCATATAAGGAATCAAATTTGACATAAAAAGCATTTAATGCACCTAAAAGCAAGGAAAATACCTAAAAAACGTACTAAATCATAAACCCTAAATAAAACTTGATTTTGTGTTAAATTAGCAGATCCAAAATAGGAAAAAATCTGCATTAACTGATATAGAGCAGGAAAGTCAATCAGACATTAATCACGCCATAAAACTTCCAATTATGCCAGATCAGCCCTATATAGCTTGAATTAAATTTGTTACGCTTTCATCTACCTTTGAGCCAAGCTTGGAATGTCCTGCGTTAGAATTAACCCCAATCTCTTAAATTAGCCCGTTAAGTGCTTTTTTGATCTTCTTGATCTTGCTCTTGTAATTGGCCCAACTGGAACATGCAATGGATCCTTGAATGCTTGTTGATTCTCATCAACTTTTCAGTCCTTCATTAAACTAATAAACTTGATCAAAAATTCAACTTATAGTGTGTAAAAACAAAACCCACGGCAGGAAAATATGACAGAAACACTAAATCAAAGGAAAATGACAAAAGAAAACGATATTCTGGTTTGAGAGAATTGAAACTACAAACAAATCTTTTTTTTTTTTTTTTTTGGAGCTGGGTGCACGATTTTAACCTAGTGCACTTTGACAAAAAAAAAAAAAAAATGGGAGAAACTGATTTCGAACCTATGATCTGATACCGAATGATGCAAACCTCAATCGACACGCTTGAGACCAAACAAAAATATTGGAATACTAGCCAAGAAAGCTAAAATTAGACTTTCAATAGAAACCCTGACCTAACGTTTATAATCGAAATAAGAACCAAAGGTATAAGTTGACCTTGACCCAATGATTATAAAGAATCACGAACCGAAGGTATAAAGTTTGAACGCCACAGGGAAGAATCTCTGATAATTCACAGTTCTTGAAAAACCAAAAGAAGAGGAAAGCCTCACCTTTTTTTATTTTTAGTCAATAATATTCTCCAAAACGTTTACAAACTTCAGACCCTATTTAAGGCATCATAAAACTTGACAGACAAGAAAATATATTCTAAAATAATTCCTAATTTATACCTTACCATATAAGGAATCAAATTTGACATAAAAAGCATTTAATGCACCTAAAAGCAAGGAAAATACCTAAAAAACGTACTAAATCATAAACCCTAAATAAAACTTGATTTTGTGTGAAATTAGCAGATCCAAAATAGGAAAAAATCTGCATTAACTGATATAGAGCAGGAAAGTCAATCAGACATTAATTCACCATAAATCACTTCCAATTAGATCAGCCCTATATAGCTTGAATTAAATTTGTTACGCTTTCATCTACCTTTGAGCCAAGCTTGGAATGTCCTGCGTTAGAATTAACGCAAATCTCTTAAATTAGCCCGTTAAGTGCTTCTTTGATCTTTTTGGATCTTGCTCTTGTAATTGGCCCAACTGGAACATGCAATGGATCCTTGAATGCTTGCTGATTCTCATCATCTCTTCAGTTCTTCATTAAACTAATAAACTTTATCAAAAAATTCAACTTGTAGTGTGTAAAAACAAAAACCATCGGCAGGAAATATGACAGAAACACTAAATCAAAGGAAAATGACAAAAGAAAACGATATTCTGGTTTGAGAGAATTGAAACTACAAACAATCTTTTTTTTTTTTTTTTTTGGAGCTGGGTGCACGATTTTAACCTAGTGCACTTTGACAAAAAAAAAAAAAAATGGGATAGAAAACTGATTTTCGAACCTATGATCTGATACCGAATGATGCAAACCTCAATCGACACGCTTTGAGACCAAGAAAAATATTGGAATACTAGCCCAAGAAAGCTAAAATTTAGACTTTCAATAGAAACCCTGACCTAACGTTTATAATCGAAATAAGAACCAAGGTATAAGTTGACCTTGACCCAATGATTATAAAGAATCACGAACCGAAGGTATAAAGTTTGAACGCCACAGGGAAGAATCTCTGATAAATTCACAGTTCTTGAAAAACCAAAAGAAGAGGAAAGCCTCACCTTTTTTTATTTTTAGTCAATAATATTCTCCAAAAACGTTTACAAACTTCAGACCCTATTTAGGGCATCATAAAACTTGACAGACAAGAAAATATATTCTAAAATAATTCCTAATTTATACCTTACCATATAAGGAATCAAATTTGACATAAAAAGCATTTAATGCACCTAAAAGCAAGGAAAATACCTAAAAAACGTACTAAATCATAAAACCCTATAAATAAAACTTGATTTTGTGTGAAATTAGCAGATCCAAAATAGGAAAAAATCTGCATTAACTGATATAGAGCAGGAAAGTCAATCAGACATTAATTCACGCCATAAATCACTTCCAATTATGCCAGATCAGCCCTATATAGCTTGAATTAAATTTGTTACGCTTTCATCTACCTTTGAGCCAAGCTTGGAATGTCCTGCGTTAGAATTAACCCAAATCTCTTAAATTAGCCCGTTAAGTGCTTTTTTGATCTTCTTGGATCTTGCTCTTGTAATTGGCCCAACTGGAACATGCAATGGATCCTTGAATGCTTGTTGATTCTCATCAACTTTTCAGTCCTTCATTAAGCTAATAAACTTGATCAAAAAATTCAACTTATAGTGTGTAAAACAAAAACCAACGGCAGGAAAATATGACAGAAACACTAAATCAAAGGAAATGACAAAAGAAAACGATATTCTGGTTTGAGAGAATTGAAACTACAAACAAATCTTTTTTTTTTTTTTTTTGAGGGGGGTGCACGATTTTAACCTTGTGCACTTTGACAAAAAAAAAAAAAAGGGATAAAAACTGATTTTCGAACCTATGATCTGATACCGAATGATGCAAACCTCAATCGACACGCCTTGAGACCAAACAAAAATTTGGAATACTAGCCCAAGAAAGCTAAAATTTAGACTTTCAATAGAAACCCTGACCTAACGTTTATAATCGAAATAAGAACCAAAGGTATAAGTTGACCTTGACCCAATGATTATAAAGAATCACGAACCGAAGGTATAAAGTTTGAACGCCACAGGGAAGAATCTCTGATAAATTCACAGTTTTGAAAAACCAAAAGAAGAGAAAGCCTCACCTTTTTTATTTTTAGTCAATAATATTCTCCAAAAACGTTTACAAACTTCAGACCCTATTTAAGGGCATCATAAAACTTGACAGACAAGAAATATATTCTAAAATAATTCCTAATTTATACCTTACCATATAGGAATCAAATTTGACATAAAAAGCATTTAATGCACCTAAAAGCAAGGAAAATACCTAAACAACGTACTAAATCATAAAACCCTAATAAACTTGATTTTGTGTGAAATTAGCAGATCCAAAATAGGAAAAAATCTGCATTAACTGATATAGAGCAGGAAAGTCAATCAGACATTAATTCACGCCATAAATCACTTCCAATTATGCCAGATCACCCTATATAGCTTGAATTAAATTTGTTACGCTTTCATCTACCTTTGAGCCAAGCTTGGAATGTCCTGCGTTAGAATTAACCCAAATCTCTTAAATTGCCCGTTAAGTGCTTTTTTGATCTTCTTGGATCTTGCTCTTGTAATTGGCCCAACTGGAACATGCAATGGATCCTTGAATGCTTGTTGATTCTCATCAACTTTTCAGTCCTTCATTAAACTAATAAACTTGATCAAAAAATTCAACTTATAGTGTGTAAAAACAAAAACCAACGGCAGGAAAATATTACAGAAACACTAAATCAAAGGAAAATGACAAAAGAAAACGATATTCTGGTTTGAGAGAATTGAAACTACAAACAAATCTTTTTTTTTTTTTTTTGGAGGTGGGCACGATTTTAACCTAGTGCACTTTGACAAAAAAAAAAAAAGGGATAGAAAACTGATTTTCGAACCTATGATCTGATACCGAATGATGCAAACCTCAATCGACACGCTTTGAGACCAAACAAAAATATTGGAATACTAGCCCAAGAAAGCTAAAATTTAGACTTTCAATAGAAACCCTGACCTAACGTTTATAATCGAAATAAGAACCAAAGGTATAAGTTGACCTTGACCCATGATTATAAAGAATCACGAACCGAAGGTATAAAGTTTGAACGCCACAGGGAAGAATCTCTGATAAATTCACAGTTCTTGAAAAACCAAAAGAAGAGGAAAGCCTCACCTTTTTTTATTTTTAGTCAATATATTCTCCAAAAACGTTTACAAACTTCAGACCCTATTTAAGGGCATCATAAAACTTGACAGACAAGAAAATATATTCTAAAATAATTCCTAATTTATACCTTACCATATAAGGAATCAAATTTGACATAAAAAGCATTTAATGCACCTAAAAGCAAGGAAAATACCTAAAAACGTACTAAATCATAAACCCTAAATAAAACTTGATTTTGTGTGAAATTAGCAGATCCAAATAGGAAAAAATCTGCATTAACTGATATAGAGCAGGAAAGTCAATCAGACATTAATTCACGCCATAAATCACTTCCAATTATGCCAGATCAGCCCTATATAGCTTGAATTAAATTTGTTACGCTTTCATCTACCTTTGAGCCAAGCTTGGAATGTCCTGCGTTAGAATTAACCCAAATCTCTTAAATTAGCCCGTTAAGTGCTTTTTTGATCTTCTTGGATCTTGCTCTTGTAATTGGCCCAACTGGAACATGCAATGGATCCTTGAATGCTTGTTGATTCTCATCAACTTTTCAGTCCTTCATTAAGCTAATAAACTTGATCAAAAATTCAACTTATAGTGTGTAAAAACAAAAACCAACGCAGGAAAATATGACAAACACTAAATCAAAGGAATGACAAAAGAAAACGATATTCTGTTTGAGAGAATTGAAACTACAAACAAATCTTTTTTTTTTTTTTTTTGGAGGTGGGTGCACGATTTTAACCTAGTGCACTTTGACAAAAAAAAAAAAAAGGGATAGAAAACTGATTTTCGAACCTATGATCTGATACCGAATGATGCAAACCTCAATCGACACGCCTTGAGACCAAACAAAATATTGGAATACTAGCCCAAGAAAGCTAAAATTTAGACTTTCAATAGAACCCTGACCTAACGTTTAATCGAAATAAGAACCAAGGTATAAGTTGACCTTGACCCAATGATTATAAAGAATCACGAACCGAAGGTATAAAGTTTGAACGCCACAGGGAAGATCTCTGATAAATTCACAGTTCTTGAAAAACCAAAAGAAGAGGAAAGCCTCACCTTTTTTTATTTTTAGTCAATAATATTCTCCAAAAACGTTTACAAACTTCAGACCCTATTTAAGGGCATCATAAAACTTGACAGACAAGAAAATATATTCTAAAATAATTCCTAATTTATACCTTACCATATAAGGAATCAAATTTGACATAAAAAGCATTTATGCACCTAAAAGCAAGGAAAATACCTAAACAACGTACTAAATCATAAACCCTAAATAAAACTTGATTTTGTGTGAAATTAGCAGATCCAAAATAGGAAAAAATCTGCATTAACTGATATAGAGCAGGAAATCAATCAGACATTAATTCACGCCATAAATCACTTCCAATTATGCCAGATCAGCCCTATATAGCTTGAATTAAATTTGTTACGCTTTCATCTACCTTTGAGCCAAGCTTGGAATGTCCTGCGTTAGAATTAACCAAATCTCTTAAATTGCCCGTTAAGTGCTTTTTTGATCTTCTTGGATCTTGCTCTTGTAATTGGCCCAACTGGAACATGCAATGGATCCTTGAATGCTTGTTGATTCTCATCAACTTTTCAGTCCTTCATTAAACTAATAAACTTGATCAAAAATTCAACTTATAGTGTGTAAAAACAAAAACCAACGGCAGGAAAATATTACAGAAACACTAAATCAAAGGAAAATGACAAAAGAAAACGATATTCTGGTTTGAGAGAATTGAAACTACAAACAAATCTTTTTTTTTTTTTTTTGGAGGTGGTGCACGATTTTAACCTAGTGCACTTTGACAAAAAAAAAAGGGATAGAAAACTGATTTTCGAACCTATGATCTGATACCGAATGATGCCAAACCTCAATCGACACGCTTTGAGACCAAACAAAAATATTGGAATACTAGCCCAAGAAGCTAAAATTTAGACTTTCAATAGAAACCCTGACCTAACGTTTATAATCGAAATAAGACCAAAGGTATAAGTTGACCTTGACCCAATGATTATAAAGAATCACGAACCGAAGGTATAAAGTTTGAACGCCACAGGGAAGAATCTCTGATAAATTCACAGTTCTTGAAAAACCAAAAGAAGAGGAAGCCTCACCTTTTTTTATTTTTAGTCAATATATTCTCCAAAAACGTTTACAAACTTCAGACCCTATTTAAGGGCATCATAAAACTTGACAGACAAGAAATATATTCTAAAATAATTCCTAATTTATACCTTACCATATAAGGAATCAAATTTGACATAAAAAGCATTTAATGCACCTAAAAGCAAGGAAAATACCTAAAAAACGTACTAAATCATAAACCCTAAATAAAACTTGATTTTGTGTGAAATTAGCAGATCCAAAATAGGAAAAAATCTGCATTAACTGATATAGAGCAGGAAAGTCATCAGACATTAATTCACGCCATAAATCACTTCCAATTATGCCAGATCAGCCCTATATAGCTTGAATTAAATTTGTTACGCTTTCATCTACCTTTGAGCCAAGCTTGGAATGTCCTGCGTTAGAATTAACGCAAATCTCTTAAATTAGCCCGTTAAGTGCTTCTTTGATCTTTTTGGATCTTGCTCTTGTAATTGGCCCAACTGGAACATGCAATGGATCCTTGAATGCTTGCTGATTCTCATCATCTCTTCAGTTCTTCATAAACTAATAAACTTTATCAAAAAATTCACAACTTGTAGTGTGTAAAAACAAAAACCTCGGCAGGAAAAATGACAGAAACACTAAATCAAAGGAAAATGACAAAAAAACGATATTCTGTTTTGAGAGAATTGAAACTACAAACAAATCTTTTTTTTTTTTTTTTTGGAGCTGGGTGCACGATTTTAACCTAGTGCACTTTGACAAAAAAAAAAAAAAAAATGGGATAGAAAACTGATTTTCGAACCTATGATCTGATACCGAATGATGCAAACCTCAATCGACACGCTTTGAGACCAAACAAAATATTGGAATACTAGCCCAAGAAAGCTAAAATTTAGACTTTCAATAGAAACCCTGACCTAACGTTTATAATCGAAATAAGAACCAAAGGTATAAGTTGACCTTGACCCAATGATTATAAAGAATCACGAACCGAAGGTATAAAGTTTGAACGCCACAGGGAAGAATCTCTGATAATTCACAGTTCTTGAAAACCAAAAGAAGAGGAAAGCCTCACCTTTTTTTATTTTTAGTCAATAATATTCTCCAAAAACGTTTACAAACTTCAGACCCTATTTAAGGGCATCATAAAACTTGACAGACAAGAAAATATATTCTAAAATAATTCCTAATTTATACCTTACCATATAAGGAATCAAATTTGACATAAAAAGCATTAATGCACCTAAAAGCAAGGAAAATACCTAAAAACGTACTAAATCATAAAACCCTAAATAAAACTTGATTTTGTGTGAAATTAGCAGATCCAAAATAGGAAAAAATCTGCATTAACTGATATAGAGCAGGAAAGTCAATCAACATTAATTCACGCCATAATCACTTCCAATTATGCCAGATCAGCCCTATATAGCTTGAATTAAATTTGTTACGCTTTCATCTACCTTTGAGCCAAGCTTGGAATGTCCTGCGTTAGAATTAACCCAAATCTCTTAAATTAGCCCGTTAAGTGCTTTTTTGATCTTCTTGGATCTTGCTCTTGTAATTGGCCCAACTGGAACATGCAATGGATCCTTGAATGCTTGTTGATTCTCATCAACTTTTCAGTCCTTCATTAACTAATAAACTGATCAAAAATTCAACTTATAGTGTGTAAAAACAAAACCAACGGCAGAAAATATGACAGAAACACTAAATCAAAGGAAAATGACAAAAGAAACGATATTCTTGTTTTGAGAGAATTGAAACTACAAACAAATCTTATTTTTTTTTTTTTGGAGGTGGGTGCACGATTTTAACCTAGTGCACTTTGACAAAAAAAAAAAAAGGGATAGAAAACTGATTTTCGAACCTATGATCTGATACCGAATGATGCAACCTCAATCGACACGCCTTGAGACCAACAAAAATATTGGAATACTAGCCCAAGAAAGCTAAAATTTAGACTTTCAATAGAAACCCTGACCTAACGTTTATAATCGAAATAAGAACCAAGGTATAAGTTGACCTTGACCCAATGATTATAAAGAATCACGAACCGAAGGTATAAAGTTTGAACGCCACAGGGAAGAATCTCTGATAATTCACAGTTCTTGAAAAACCAAAAGAAGAGGAAAGCCTCACCTTTTTTTATTTTTAGTCAATAATATTCTCCAAAAACGTTTACAAACTTCAGACCCTATTTAAGGGCATCATAAAACTTGACAGACAAGAAAATATATTCTAAAATAATTCCTAATTATACCTTACCATATAAGGAATCAAATTTGACATAAAAAGCATTTAATGCACCTAAAAGCAAGGAAAATACCTAAAAAACGTACTAAATCATAAAACCCTAAATAAAACTTGATTTTGTGTGAAATTAGCAGATCCAAAATAGGAAAAATCTGCATTAACTGATATAGAGCAGGAAAGTCAATCAGACATTAATTCACGCCATAAATCACTTCCAATTATGCCAGATCAACCCTAATAGCTTGAATTAAATTTGTTACGCTTTCATCTACCTTTGAGCCAAGCTTGGAATGTCCTGCGTTAGAATTAACCCAAATCTCTTAAATTAGCCCGTTAAGTGCTTTTTTGATCTTCTTGGATCTTGCTCTTGTAATTGGCCCAACTGGAACATGCAATGGATCCTTGAATGCTTGTTGATTCTCATCAACTTTTCAGTCCTTCATTAAACTAATAAACTTGATCAAAAAATTCAACTTATAGTGTGTAAAAACAAAAACCAACGGCAGGAAAATATGACAGAAACACTAAATCAAAGGAAAATGACAAAAGAAAACGATATTCTGGTTTGAGAGAATTGAAACTACAAACAATCTTTTTTTTTTTTTTTTTTGGAGGTGGGTGCACGATTTTAACCTAGTGCACTTTGACAAAAAAAAAAAAAAAGGGATAGAAAACTGATTTTCGAACCTATGATCTGATACCGAATGATGCAAACCTCAATCGACACGCTTTGAGACCAAACAAAAATATTGGAATACTAGCCCAAGAAAGCTAAAATTTAGACTTTCAATAGAAACCCTGACCTAACGTTTATAATCGAAATAAGAACCAAAGGTATAAGTTGACCTTGACCCAATGATTATAAAGAATCACGAACCGAAGGTATAAAGTTTGAACGCCACAGGGAAGAATCTCTGATAAATTCACAGTTCTTGAAAAACCAAAAGAAGAGGAAAGCCTCACCTTTTTTTATTTTTAGTCAATAATATTCTCCAAAAACGTTTACAAACTTCAGACCCTATTTAAGGGCATCATAAAACTTGACAGACAAGAAAATATATTCTAAAATAATTCCTAATTGATACCTTACCATATAAGGAATCAAATTTGACATAAAAAGCATTTAATGCACCTAAAAGCAAGGAAAATACCTAAAAAACGTACTAAATCATAAAACCCTAAATAAAACTTGATTTTGTGTGAAATTAGCAGATCCAAATAGGAAAAAATCTGCATTAACTGATATAGATCAGGAAAGTCAATCAGCCATTAATTCAAGCCATAAATCACTTCCAATTAAGCCAGATCAGCCCTAAATAGCTTGAATTAAATTTGTTACGCTTTCATCTACCTTTGAGCCAAGGTTGGAATGTTCTGCGTTAGAATTAACCCAATTCTTAAATCAGCCCATTAAGTGCTTCTTTGATCTTCTTGGATCCAGCTCTTGTAATAGCCCAACTGGAACATGCAATGGATCCTTGAATGCTTGTTGATTCTCATCAGCTTTTCATTTCTTCATTAAACTGATAAACTTGATCAAGAAATTCAACTTGTAGTGTAAAAACAAAAACGAACTGCAAGAAAATTTGATATTAACACTAAATCAAAGGAAGAGGACAAAAGAAAACGATATTCTGGTTTGAGAGAATTGAAACTACAAACAAATCGTTTTTTTTTTTGGAGCTGGGTGCACGATTTTAACCTAGTGCACTTCGACAAAAAAAAAAAAAAAAATAAACAAAGAACTGTGAATGAAGAACACAGAAGGAATAGGATAGGACGATAACAGGAAACAAAAAAAAAAAAAAATTGATAGAAAACTGATTTTCGAACCTATGATCTGATACCAAATGATGCAAACCTCAATCGACACGCTTTGAGACCAAACAAAAATATTGGAATACTAGCCCAAGAAAGCTAAAATTTAGATTTTCGATAGAAACCCTGACCTAACGTTTATAATCGAAATAAGAACCAAAGGTATAAGTTGACCTTGACCCAATGATTATAAGAATCACGAACCGAAGGTATAAAGTTTGAACGCCACAAGGAAGAATCTCTGATAAATTCACAGTTCTTGAAAAACCAAAAGAAGAGCAAAGCCTCACCTTTTTTTTTTTTAGTCAATAATATTCTCCAAAAACGTTTACAAACTTCAGATCCTATTTAAGGGCATCATAAAACTTGACAGACAAGAAAATATATTCTAAAATAACTCCTAATTGATACCTTACCATATAAGGAATCAAATTTGACATAAAAAGCATTTAATGCACCTAAAAGCAAGGAAAATACCTAAAAAACGTACTAAATCATAAAACCCTAAATAAAACTTGATTTTGTGTGAAATTAGCAGATCCAAAATAGGAAAAAATCTGCATTAACTGTTATAGAGCAGGAAAGTCAATCAGCCATTAATTCACGCCACCAATCACTTCCAATTAAGCCAGATCAGCCCTAAATAGCTTGAATTAAATTTGTTACGCTTTCATCTACCTTTGAGCCAAGCTTGGAATGTCCTGCGTTAGAATTAACCCAAATCTCTTAAATCAGCCCATTAAGTGCTTCTTTGATCTTCTTGGATCTTGCTCTTGTAATAGGCCCAACTGGAACATGCAATGGATCCTTGAATGCTTGTTGATTCTCATCATCTTTTCATTTCTTCATTAAACTAATAAACTTGATCAAGAAATTCAACTTGTAGTGTAAAAACAAAAACAAACTGCAAGAAAATTTGATAGAAACACTAAATCAAAGGAAGAGGACAAAAGAAAACGATATTCTGGTTTGAGAGAATTGAAACTACAAACAAATCGTTTTTTTTTTTTTTGGAGCTGGGTGCACGATTTTAACCTAGTGCACTTCGACAAAAAAAAAAAAAAAAATAAACAAAGAACTGTGAATGAAGAACACAGAAGGAATAGGATAGGACGATAACAGGAAACAAAAAAAAAAAAAATTGATAGAAAACTGATTTTCGAACCTATGATCTGATACCAAATGATGCAACCTCAATCGACACGCTTTGAGACCAACAAAATATTGGAATACTTGCCCAAGAAAGCTAAAATTTAGATTTTTGATAGAAACCCTGACCTAACGTTTATAATCGAAATAAGAACCAAAGGTATAAGTTGACCTTGACCCAATGATTATAAAGAATCACGAACCGAAGGTATAAAGTTTGAACGCCACAAGGAAGAATCTCTGATAAATTCACAGTTCTTGAAAAACCAAAAAAGAGCAAAGCCTCACCTTTTTTTATTTTTAGTCAATAATATTCTCCAAAAACGTTTACAAACTTCAGAGCCTATTTAAGGGCTCCATGAAATTTGACTGACAAGAAAATATATTCTAAAATAACTCCCAATTGATACCTTACCATATCAGGAATCAAATTTGACATAAAAAACATTTAATGCACCTAAAAGCAAGGAAAATACCTAAAAAACGTACTAAATCATAAAACCCTAAATAAAACTTGATTTTGTGTGAAATTAGCAGATCCAAAATAGGAAAAACTCTGAATTAACTGATATAGAGCAGGAAAGTCAATCAGCCATTAATTCAGGCCATAAATCACATCCAATTAAGCCAGATCAGCCCTAAATAGCTTGAATTAAATTTGTTACGCTTTCATCTACCTTTGAGCCAAGCTTGGAATGTCCTGCGTTAGAATTAACCCAAATCTCTTAAATCAGCCCATTAAGTGCTTCTTTGATCTTCTTGGATCTTGCTCTTGTAATAGGCCCAACTGGAACATGCAATGGATCCTTGAATGCTTGTTGATTCTCATCATCTTTTCATTTCTTCATTAAACTAATAAACTTGATCAAGAAATTCAACTTGTAGTGTAAAAACAAAAACAAACTGCAAGAAAATTTGATAGAAACACTAAATCAAAGGAAGAGGACAAAAGAAAACGATATTCTGGTTTGAGAGAATTGAAACTACACCAATTTCTTTTTTTTTTTTTTTGGAGCTGGGTGCACGATTTTAACCTAGTGCACTTCGACAAAAAAAAAAAAAAAAAAAAGAACGGTGAATGAAGAACACAAAAGGAATAGGATAGGATGATAACAGGAAACAAAAAAAAAAAAAAAAGGGATAGAAAACTGATTTTCGAACCTATGATCTGATACCAAATGATGCAAACCTCAATCGACACGCTTTGAGACCAAACAAAAATGTTGGAATACTTGCCCAAGAAAGCTAAAATTTAGATTTTTGATAGAAACATTGACCTAACGTTTATAATCGAAATAAGAACCAAGGTATAAGTTGACCTTGATCCAATGATTCTAAAGAATCACGAACGGAAGGTATAAAGTTTTAACGCCACAGGGAAGAATCTCGGGTAAATTCACAGTTCTTGAGAAACCAAAAGAGGAGCAAAGCCTCACCTTTTTTTTTTTTTAGTCAATAATATTCTCCAAAAACGTTTACAAACTTCAGATCCTATTTAAGGGCATCATAAAACTTGACAGACAAGAAAATATATTCTAAAATAACTCCTAATTGATACCTTACCATATAAGGAATCAAATTTGACATAAAAAGCATTTAATGCACCTAAAAGCAAGGAAAATACCTAAAAAACGTACTAAACCATAAAACCCTAAATAAAACTTGATTTTGTGTGAAATTAGCAGATCCAAAATAGGAAAAAATCTGCATTAACTGATATAGAGCAGGAAAGTCAATCAGCCATTAATTCACGCCATAAATCACTTCCAATTAAGCCAGATCAGCCTAAATAGCTTGAATTAAATTTGTTACGCTTTCATCTACCTTTGAGCCAAGCTTGGAATGTCCTGCGTTAGAATTAACCCAAATCTCTTAAATCAGCCCATTAAGTGCTTCTTTGATCTTCTTGGATCTTGCTCTTGTAATTGGCCCAACTGGAACATGCAATGGATCCTTGAATGCTTTTGATTCTCATCATCTTTTCAGTTCTTCATTAAACTAATAAACTTGATCAAGAAATTCAACTTGTAGTGTAAAAACAAAAACAAACTGCAAGAAAATTTGACAGAAACACTAAATCAAAGGAAGAGGACAAAAAAACGATATTCTGGTTTGAGAGAATTGAAACTACACCAATTTCTTTTTTTTTGGAGTTGGGTGCACGATTTTAACCTAGTGCACTTCGACAAAAAAAAAAAAAAAAAAGAATTGTGAATGAAGAACACAAAAGGAATAGGATAGGATGATAACAGGAAACAAAAAAAAAAAAAAGGGATAGAAAACTGATTTTCGAACCTATGATCTGATACCAAATGATGCAAACCTCAATCGACACGCTTTGAGACCAAACAAAAATATTGGAATACTTGCCCAAGAAAGCTAAAATTTAGATTTTTGATAGAAACCTGACCTAACGTTTATAATCGAAATAAGAACCAAAGGTATAAGTTGACCTTGACCAATGATTATAAAGAATCACGAACCGAAGGTATAAAGTTTGAACGCCACAGGGAAGAATCTCTGATAAATTCACAGTTCTTGAAAAACCAAAAGAAGAGCAAAGCCTCACTTTTTTTTTTTTAGTCAATAATATTCTCCAAAAACGTTTACAAACTTCAGATCCTATTTAAGGGCATCATAAAACTTGACAGACAAGAATATATTCTAAAATAACTCCTAATTGATACCTTACCATATAGGAATCAAATTTGACATAAAAAGCATTTAATGCACCTAAAAGCAAGGAAAATACCTAAAAAACGTACTAAACCATAAACCCTAAATAAAACTTGATTTTGTGTGAAATTAGCAGATCCAAAATAGGAAAAATCTGCATTAACTGATATAGAGCAGGAAAGTCAATCAGCCATTATTCACGCCATAAATCACTTCCAATTAAGCCAGATCAGCCCTAAAAGCTTGAATTAAATTTGTTACGCTTTCATCTACCTTTGAGCCAAGCTTGGAATGTCCTGCGTTAGAATTAACCCAAATCTCTTAATCAACCCATTAAGTGCTTCTTTTGATCTTCTTGGATCTTGCTCTTGTAATAGCCCAACTGGAACATGCAATGGATCCTTGAATGCTTGTTGATTCTCATCTCTTTTTGTTCTTCATTAAACTAATAAACTTATCAAAAAATTCAACTTGTAGTGTAAAAACAAAACCAACGCAAGAAAATATGACGAAACACTAAATCAAGGAAAATGACAAAAGAAAACGATATTCTGGTTTGAGAGAATTGAAACTACAACAAATCTTTTTTTTTTTTTTTGAGCTTGGTGCACGATTTTAACCTAGTGCACTTCGACAAAAAAAAAATGTGAATGAATAACACAAAAGGAATAGGATAGGATGATAACAGGAAAAAAAAAAAAAAAGGATAGAAAACTGATTTTCGAACCTATGATCTGATACCAAATGATGCAAACCTCAATCGACACGCTTTGAGACCAAACAAAAATATTGGAATACTTGCCCAAGAAAGCTAAAATTTAGATTTTGATAGAAACCCTGACCTAACGTTTATATCGAAATAAGAACCAAAGGTATAAGTTGACCTTGACCCAATGATTATAAAGAATCACGAACCGAAGGTATAAAGTTTGAACGCCACAAGGAAGAATCTCTGATAAATTCACAGTTCTTGAAAAACCAAAAGGAGCAAAGCCTCACCTTTTTTTTTTTTTAGTCATAATATTCTCCAAAAACGTTTACAAACTTCATATCCTATTTAAGGGCTCATAAAACTTGGACAGACAAAGAAATATATTCTAAAATAACTCCTAATTGATACCTTACCATATAAATCAAATTTGACCATAAAAAGCATTTAATGCACCTAAAAGCAGGAAAATACCTAAAAAACGTACTAAATCATAAACCCTAATAAAACTTGATTTTGTGTGAAATTAGCAGATCCAAATAGGAAAAAATCTGCATTAACTGATATAGAGCAGAAAGTCAATCAGCCATTAATTCACGCCATAAATCACTTCCAATTAAGCCAGATCAGCCCTAAATAGCTTGAATTAAATTTGTTACGCTTTCATCTACCTTTGAGCCAAGCTTGGAATGTCCTGCGTTAGAATTAACCAAATCTCTTAAATCAGCCCATTAAGTGCTTCTTTGATCTTCTTGGATCTTGCTCTTGTAATTGCCCAACTGGAACATGCAATGGATCCTTGAATGCTTTTGATTCTCATCATCTTTTCATTTCTTCATTAAACTAATAAACTTGATCAAGAATTCAACTTGTAGTGTAAAACAAAACAAACTGCAAGAAAATTGACAGAAACACTAAATCAAAGGAAGAGGACAAAAGAAACGATATTCTGGTTTGAGAGAATTGAAACTACACCATTCTTTTTTTTTTTGGAGCTGGGTGCACGATTTTAACCTAGTGCACTTCGACAAAAAAAAAAAAAAAAAAAAAAAAAAAGAACGTTGAATGAAGAACACAAAAGGAATAGGATAGGATGATAACAGGAAACAAAAAAAAAAAAAAAGGGATAGAAAACTGATTTTCGAACCTATGATCTGATACCAAATGATGCAAACCTCAATCGACACGCTTTGAGACCAAACAAAAATATTGGATACTATGCCAAGAAAGCTAAAATTTAGATTTTTGATAGAAACCCTGACCTAACGTTTATAATCGAAATAAGAACCAAGGTATAAGTTGACCTTGACCCATGATTATAAAGAATCACGAACCGAAGGTATAAAGTTTGAACGCCACAGGAAGAATCTCTGATAAATTCACAGTTCTTGAAAACCAAAAGAAGACCAAGCCTCACCTTTTTTTTTTTAGTCAATAATATTCTCCAAAAACGTTCAAACTTCAGATCCAATTTAAGGGCATCATAAACTTGACAGACAAGAAAATATATTCTAAAATAACTCCTAATTGATACCTTACCATATAGGAATCAAATTTGACATAAAAAGCATTTAATGCACCTAAAAGCAAGGAAATACCTAAAAAACGTACTAAACATAAACCCTAAATAAAACTTGATTTTGTGTGAAATTAGCAGATCCAAAATAGGAAAAAATCTGCATTAACTGATAGAGAGCAGGAAAGTCAATCAGCCATTAATTCACGCCATAAATCACTTCCAATTACCAGATCAGCCCTAAATAGCTTGAATTAAATTTGTTACGCTTTCATCTACCTTTGAGCCAAGCTTGGAATGTCCTGCGTTAGAATTAACCCAAATCTCTTAAATCAGCCCATTAAGTGCTTCTTTGATCTTCTTGGATCTTGCTCTTGTAATTGGCCCAACTGGAACATGCAATGGATCCTTGAATGCTTTTGATTCTCATCATCTTTTCATTTCTTCATTAAACTAATAAACTTGATCAAGAAATTCAACTTGTAGTGTAAAACAAAAACAACTGCAAGAAAATTTGATAGAAACACTAAATCAAAGGAAGATGACCAAAAAAACGATATTCTGGTTTGAGAGAATTGAAACTACACAATTTTCTTTTTTTTTTGGAGCTGGTTGCACGATTTTAACCTAGTGCACTTCGACAAAAAAAAAAAAAAAAAAGAATTGTGAATGAAGAACACAAAGGATAGGATAGGATGATAACAGGAAACAAAAAAAAAAAAAAGGTAGAAAACTGATTTTCGAACCTATGATCTGATACCAAATGATGCACCTCAATCGACACGCTATGAGACCAAACAAAAATATTGGAATACTTGCCCAAGAAAGCTAAAATTTAGATTTTTGATAGAAACCTGACCTAACGTTTATAATCGAAATAAGACCAAAGGTATAAGTTGACCTTGACCAATGATTATAAAGATCACGAACCGAAGGTATAATTTGACGCCACAGGAAGAATCTCTGATAAATTCACAGTTCTTGAAAAACCAAAAGAAGAGCAAAGCCTCACCTTTTTTTTTTAGTCAATAATATTCTCCAAAAACGTTTACAAACTTCAGATCCATTTAAGGGCTCATAAAACTTGACAGACAAGAAAATATATCTAAAATCCCTAATTGATACCTTACCATATAAGGAATCAAATTTGACATAAAAAGCATTTAATGCACCTAAAAGCAAGAAAATACCTAAAAACGTACTAAATCATAACCCTAAATAAAACTTGATTTTGTGTGAAATTAGCAGATCCAAAATAGGAAAAATCTGCATTAACTGTTAGAGAGCAGGAAAGTCAATCAGCCCTTAATTCACGCCCAAATCACTTCCAATTAAGCCAGATCAGCCCTAAATAGCTTGAATTAAATTTGTTACGCTTCATCTACCTTGAGCCAAGCTTGGAATGTCCTGCGTTAGAATTAACCCAAATCTCTTAAATCCCCATTAAGTGCTTCTTTGATCTTCTTGGATCTTGCTCTTGTAATAGGCCCAACTGGAACATGCAATGGATCCTTGAATGCTTGTTGATCTCATCATCTTTTCAGTTCTTCATTAAACTAATAACTTGATCAAAAATTCAACTTGTAGTGTGTAAAACAAAAACCATCGGCAAGAAATATGACAGAAACACTAAATCAAGGAAAATGACAAAAGAAAACGATATTCTGGTTTGAGAGAATTGAAACTACAACAATCTTTTTTTTTTTTTTGAGCTGGTGCACATTTTTAACCTAGTGCACTTTAAACAAAAAAAATGTGAATGAATAACAACAAGGAATAGGATAGGATGATAACAGGAAACAAAAAAAAAAGGTAGAAAACTGATTTTCGAACCTATGCTTGATACCAAATGATGCAACCTCAATCGACACGCTTTGAGACCAAACAAAAATATTGGAATACTAGCCCAAGAAAGCTAAAATTTAGATTTTGATAGAAACCCTGACCTAACGTTTATAATCGAAATAAGAACCAAAGGTATAAGTTGACCTTGACCCAATGATTATAAAGAATCACGAACGAAGGTATAAAGTTTGAACGCCACAAGGAAGAATCTTGATAAATTCAAAGTTCTTGAAAAACCAAAAGAAGCAAAGCTCACCTTTTTTTTTTTTAGTCAATAATATTCTCCAAAACGTTTACAAACTTCAGATCCTATTTAAGGCATCATAAAACTGGACAGACAAAAATATATTCTAAAATAACTCCTAATTGATACCTTACCATATAAGGAATCAAATTTGACATAAAAACATTTAATGCACCTAAAAGCAAGGAAAATACCTAAAAAACGTACTAAATCATAAAACCCTAAATAAAACATGATTTTGTGTGAAATTAGCAGATCCAAAATAGGAAAAATCTGCATTAACTGATATAGAGCAGGAAAGTCAATCAGCCATTAATTCACGCCATAAATCACTTCCAATTAAGCCAGATCATCCCTAAATAGCTTGAATTAAATTTGTTACGCTTTCATCTACCTTTGAGCCAAGCTTGAATGTCCTGCGTTAGAATTAACCCAAATCTCTAAATCAGCCCATTAAGTGCTTCTTTGATCTTCTTGGATCTTGCTCTTGTAATTGGCCCAACTGGAACATGCAATGGATCCTTGAATGCTTTTGATTCTCATCATCTTTTCAGTTCTTCATTAAACTAATAAACTTGATCAAGAAATTCAACTTGTAGTAAAAAAAAAACAAACTGCAAGAAAATTTGACAGAAACACTAAATCAAAGGAAGAGGACAAAAGAAAACGATATTCTGGTTTGAGAGAATTGAAACTACAAACATTTCTTTTTTTTTTTTAGCTGGGTGCACGATTTAACCTAGTGCACTTCGAAAAAAAAAAAAAAAAAAAAAAAAAAAGAACGGTGATGAAGAACACAAAGGAATAGATAGGATATAACAGGAACACAAAAAAAAAAAAAAAAATGGATAGAAAACTGATTTCGAACCTATGATCTGATACAAATGATGCAAACTCAATGACACGCCTTGAGACCAACAAAATATTGGAATACTTGCCCAAGAAAGCTAAAATTTAGATTTTTGATAGAAACCCTGACCTAACGTTTATAATCGAAATAAGAACCAAAGGTATAAGTTGACCTTGACCCAATGATTATAAGAATCACGAACCGAAGGTATAAAGTTTGAACGCCACAGGGAAGAATCTCTGATAAATTCACAGTTCTTGAAAAACCAAAAGAAGACCAAAGCCTCACCTTTTTTTTTTAGTCAATAATATTCTCCAAAAACGTTTACAAACTTCAGATCCTATTTAAGGGCATCATAAAACTTGACAGACAAGAAAATATTTCTAAAATAACTCCTAATTGATACCTTACCATATAAGGAATCAAATTTGACATAAAAAGCATTTAATGCACCTAAAAGCAAGGAAAATACCTAAAAACGTACTAAATCATAAAACCCTAAATAAAACTTGATTTTGTGTGAAATTAGCAGATCCAAAATAGGAAAAATCTGCATTAACTGATAGAGAGGAGGAAAGTCAATCAGCATTAATTCACGCCATAAATCACTTCCAATTAAGCCAGATCAGCCCTAATAGCTTGAATTAAATTTGTTACGCTTTCATCTACCTTTGAGCCAAGCTTGGAATGTCCTGCGTTAGAATTAACCCAAATCTCTTAAATCAGCCCATTAAGTGCTTCTTTGATCTTCTTGGATCTTGCTCTTGTAATTGGCCCAACTGGAACATGCAATGGATCCTTGAATGCTTGTTGATTCTCATCATCTTTTCAGTTCTTCATTAAACTAATAACTTGATCAAGAAATTCAACTTGTAGTGTAAAAACAAAAAACAAACTGCAAGAAAATTTGACAGAAACACTAAATCAAGGAAGGACAAAAAAACGATATTCTGGTTTGAGAGAATTGAAACTACACACTTTTTTTTTTTTTTGGAGTTGGGTGCACGATTTAACCTAGTGCACTTCGACAAAAAAAAAAAAAAAAAAAAAAAAAGGTGAATGAAGAACACAGAAGAATAGATAGATGATAACAGGAACAAAAAAAAGGATAAAAAACTGATTTCGACCTATGATCTGATACCAATGATGCAAACCTCAATCGACACGCTTTGAGACCAAACAAAAATATTGGAATACTTGCCCAAGAAAGCTAAAATTTAGATTTTTGATAGAAACCCTGACCTAACGTTTATAATCGAAATAAGAACCAAGGTATAAGTTGACCTTGACCCATGATTATAAAGAATCACGAACCGAAGGTATAAAGTTTGAACGCCACAGGGAGAATCTCTGATAAATTCACAGTTCTTGAAAAACCAAAAGAAGAGCAAAGCCTCACACCTTTTTTTTTTTAGTCAATAATATTCTCCAAAAACGTTTACAAACTTCAGATCCTATTTAAGGGCATCATAAAACTTGACAGACAAGAAAATATATTCTAAAATACTCCTAATTGATACCTTACCATATAAATCAAATTTGACATAAAAAGCATTTAATGCACCTAAAGCAAGGAAAATACCTAAAAAACGTACTAAATCATAAAACCCTAAATAAAACTTGATTTTGTGTGAAATTAGCAGATCCAAAATAGAAAAAATCTGCATTAACTGATATAGAGCAGGAAAGTCAATCAGCCATTAATTCACGCCACAATCACTTCCAATTAAGCCAGATCAGCCCTAAATAGCTTGAATTAAATTTGTTACGCTTTCATCTACCTTTGAGCCAAGCTTGGAATGTCCTGCGTTAGAATTAACCCAAATCTCTTAAATCAGCCCATTAAGTGCTTCTTTGATCTTCTTGGATCTTGCTCTTGTAATAGGCCCAACTGGAACATGCAATGGATCCTTGAATGCTTGTTGATTCTCATCTCTTTTCAGTTCTTCATTAAACTAATAAACTTGATCAAAAAATTCAACTTGTAGTGTGTAAAAACAAAAACCATCGGCAGGAAAATATGACAGAAACACTAAATCAAAGGAAAATGACAAAGAAAACGATATTCTGGTTTGAGAGAATTGAAACTACAAACAATCTTTTTTTTTTTTTTTTGTGTGGTGCACGATTTAACCTAGTGCTTCGACAAAAAAAAATGGTGATGAAAACACAAAAGGAATAGATAGGATGCAACAAAAAAAAAAAAAAGGGGATAGAAAACTGATTTTCGAACCTATGATCTGATACCAAATGATGCAAACCTCAATCGACACGCTTTGAGACCAAACAAAAATATTGGAATACTAGCCCAAGAAAGCTAAAATTTAGATTTTTGATAGAAACCCTGACCTAACGTTTATAATCGAAATAAGAACCAAAGGTATAAGTTGACCTTGACCCAATGATTATAAAGAATCACGAACAGAAGGTATAAAGTTTGAACGCCACAGGGAAGAATCTCTGATAAATTCACAGTTCTTGAAAAACCAAAAGAAGAGCAAAGCCTCACCTTTTTTTTTTTAGTCAATAATATTCTCCAAAAACGTTTACAAACTTCAGAGCCTATTTAAGGCATCATAAAACTTGACAGACAAGAAAATATATTCTAAAATAACTCCTAATTGATACCTTACCATATAAGGAATCAAATTTGACATAAAAAGCATTTAATGCACCTAAAGCAAGGAAAATACCTAAAAAACGTACTAAATCATAAAACCCTAAATAAAACTTGATTTTGTGTGAAATTAGCAGATCAAAATAGGAAAAAATCTGCATTAACTGATATAGAGCAGGAAAGTCAATCAGCCATTATTCACGCCATAAATCACTTCCAATTATGCCAGATCAGCCCTATATAGCTTGAATTAAATTTGTACGCTTTCATCTACCTTTGAGCCAAGCTTGGAATGTCCTGCGTTAGAATTAACCCAAATCTCTTAAATAGCCCATTAAGTGCTTTTTGATCTTCTTGATCTTGCTCTTGTAATTGGCCCAACTGGAACATGCAATGGATCCTTGAATGCTTGTTGATTCTCATCATCTTTTCAGTTCTTCATTAACTAATAAACTTGATCAAAAAATTCAACTTGTAGTGGTAAAACAAAAACCAACGGCAGGAAAATATGACAGAAACACTAAATCAAAGGAAAATGACAAAAGAAAACGATATTCTGGTTTGAGAGAATTGAAACTACACAACAAATTTTTTTTTTTTTTTTTGGAGCTGGGTGCACGATTTAACCTAGTGCACTTCGACAAAAAAAAAAAAAAAAAAAAGAACGGTGAATGAAGAACACAAAATGAATAGGATAGGATGATAACAGGAAACAAAAAAAAGGATAAAAAACTGATTTTCGAACCTATGATCTGATACCAAATGATGCAAACCTCAATTGACACGCTTAAGACCAACCAAAATATTGGAATACTAGCCCAAGAAAGCTAAAATTTAGATTTTTGATAGAAACTCTGACCTAACGTTTATAATCGAAATAAGAACCAAGGTATAAGTTGACCTTGACCCAATGATTATAAAGAATCACGAACCGAAGGTATAAAGTTTGAACGCCACAGGAAAATCTCTGATAAATTCACAGTTCTTGAAAAACCAAAAGAAGAGCCAAAGCCTCACCTTTTTTTTTTTAGTCAATATATTCTCCAAAAACGTTTACAAACTTCAGATCCTATTTAAGGGCTCATAAAACTTGACAGACAAGAAAATATATTCTAAAATAACTCCTAATTGATACCTTACCATATAAGAATCAAATTTGACATAAAAAGCATTTAATGCACCTAAAGCAAGGAAATACCTAAAAAACGTACTAAATCATAAAACCCTAATAAAACTTGATTTTGTGTGAAATTAGCAGATCCAAAATAGGAAAAAATCTGCATTAACTGATATAGAGCAGGAAAGTAAATCAGCCATTAATTCAAATCACAATCACTTCCAATTAAGCCAGATCAACCCTAAATAGCTTGAATTAAAGTTGTTACGGTTCATCTACCTTTGAGCCAAGCTTGGAATGTCCTACGTAGAATTAACCCAAATCTCTTAATTCAGCCCATTAAGTGCTTCTTTGATCTCTTGGATCTTACTCTTGTAATAGGCCCAAGGGAACATGCAATGGATCCTTGAATGCTTTTGATTTCAATGTTTTCTTTCTTCATAAAACTAAAACTTGATCAAGAAAATCAACTGCAGTGTAAAAACAAAAACAAACTGCAAGAAAATTTGATAGAAACACTAAATCAAAGGAAGAGAGGACAAAAGAAACGATGTATTCTGGTTTGAGAGAATTGAAACTACTACACCCTTCTTTTTTTTTTTGGAGCTGGGTTTTGTGCACGTTAACTAGTGCACTCGACAAAAAGAAACATAACTAAACAAAGAACTGTGGAATGCGGAACACAGAAGGAATAGGATAGGACAATAACAGGAAACAAAAAAAAAATAAGAATAAATGATAGAAAACTGATTTTCGAACCTATGATCTTATACCAAATGATGCAAACTCAATCGACACGCCATGAGACCCGAACAAAAATATTGGATATATCGCCAAGAAAGCTAAAATTTAGGTTTTGATAGAACCTTGACCTAACGTTATATCGAAACAAGAAAGAAGCAAAGGTATAAGTTGACCTGACCCAAGATTATAAAGAATCACGAACCGAAGGTATAAAGTTTGAACGCCACAAGGAAGAATCTCTGATAAATTCACAGTTCTTGAAAAACCAAAAGAAGAGCAAAGCCTCACCCTTTTTTTTTTTAGTCAATAATATTCTCCAAAAACGTTTACAAACTTCAGAGCTTTTTAAGGGCTCATAAAACTTGACAGACAAGAAGAAAATATATTCTAAAATAACTCCTAATTGATACCTTACCATATCAGGAATCAAATTTGACCTAAAAACCCTTTAATGCACCTAAAGCGAGGAAAAACACCTAAAAAACGTACTAATCAAGAAAACCCTAAATAAAACTTGATTTTGTGTGTGAAATTAGCAGATCCAAATAGGAAAAAATCTGCATTAATGATATAGAGCAGGAAAGTCAATCAGCCATTAATTCAGGCCATAAACACATCAATTAAGCCAGATCAGCCCTAAATAGCTTGAATTAAATTTGTTACGCCTTCATCTTCCTTTGAGCCAAGCTTGGAATGTCCTGCGTTAGAATTGACCCAAATCTCTTAAATCAGCCCATTAAGTGCTTTTGATCTTCTTGGATCTTGCTCCTGTAAGGCCCAACTGGAACATGCAATGGATCCTGAATGCATGTTGATTCTCATCATCTTTTCAGTTCTTCATTAAACCTAATAAAATTGATCAAGAAATTCAATCTGTAGTGTAAAAAAAAAACCAACGCAAGAAAATATGATAGAAACACTAATCTAAGGAAAATGACAAAAGAAAACGATATCCTGGTTTGAGAGAATTGAACTACAAACAATTTTTTTTTTTTTTTTTTTTTTTTTTGTAGCTGGGTGCACGATTTTAACTTAGTGCACTTCGACACCAAAAAAAAAAAAAAAAGAAAAAAAAAAAGGAACGGTGAATAAAGAACATAGTAGGAATAGGGTAGGATGATAACATGAAACAAAAAAAAAATAAAAAAAATAAAGGAATAGAAAAATGATTTTTCATCCTATGATCTTATACCAAATGATGCAAACTTCAACGACACGCTTTGAGACCAACAAAAATATTGGATTATTTGCCTAAGAAAGCTAAAATTTAGATTTTTTATAGAAAACCATGACCCAACATTATAATCGAAACGCGAACCAAAGGTATAGTTGACCTTGACCAAGGATTATAAAAAGCACGAACCGAAGGTATAAAGTTTGAACGCCACAGGGAAGAATCTCTGATAAATTCACAGTTCTGGAAAAACCAAAAAAAGAGCAAAGCCTCACCTTTTTTATTTTTACTCAATAATATTCTCCAAAACATTACAAACTTCAGAGCCTATTGACAGACAAGAAAATATATTCTAAAATAACTCCTAATTGATACACTTACCATATCATGATTCGAATTGACTAAAAAACATTTAATACACCTAAAGCAAGGAAAAATCTAAAAACGTACTAACTAATAAAACCCAAATAAAACTTGATTTGTGTGAAATTAGCAGATCGAAAATAGGAAAAACTCTGCATTAACTGTATTAGAGCAGGAAAGTCAATCAGCAATTAATTCACGCTATAAATCACTTCCAATTAAGCAGATCAGCCTTAAATAGCCTAAATTAAATTTACTACACTTTCATATTCTTTGGGCAAGCTTGGAATGTCCTGCTGTGAAATTAGCCCAAATCTCTAAATCAGCATTAAGTGCTTCTTTGATCTTCTTGGCTCTTGCTTTCTAATAGGCCAAACTGGACCATGCAATGGATCCTTGAATGCTTGTTGATTCTCATAATCTTCAGTTCTTCATTTACTAATAAACTGATCAAGAAATTCAACTTGTTGTGTAAAAACAAAAACAAACTGCAAGAAAAATAACAAAAACACAAATCAAAGGAAAGGAGAGGACAAAGAAACGATATTCTGGTTTGAGAGAATTGAAACTACACAATGTTTTTTTTTCTTAGAGCTGGTGCACAATTTTAACCTAGTGCACATCGACAAAAAAAATAAATAAAATAAGAACGGTGAATGAAGAAATAGAAGGAATAGGATAGGATGATAACAGGAAAAAAAAAATAAGGGATAGAAAACTGATTTGGAACCTATGCTCCAGTACCAATGATGCAAACCTCAATCGACACGCTTTGAGATCTAACAAAATATGGAATACTTGCCCAAGAAATCTAAAATTTAGATTTTTTATAGAAACACTGACCTAACGTTTATAATCGAAATGTGAACCAAAGGTATAAGTTGACCTTGACAATGATTATAAGAATCACGAACCGAAGGTATAAGTTTGAACATCACAAGGAAGAATCTCGGATAATTCACAGTTCTGAAAACCAAAAGAAGAGCAAAGCCTCACCTTTTTTTGTTTTATTCAATAATATTCTCCAAAAACATTTACAAACTTCAGATCCTATTTAGGGCTTCATAAACTTGACAGATAAGAAAATATATTCTAAAATAACTCCTAATTGATACCTTACCATATAAGGAATCAAATTGACATAAATAGCATTTAATGCACCAAAAAGCAAGGAAAATACCTAAAAAAGTACTAAATCATAAAACCCTAAATAAAACATGATTTTGTGTGAAATTAGCAGATCCAAAATAGAAAAAATCTGCATTAACTAATATAGAGCAGGAAAGTCAATCAGCATTAATTCACGCCATAAATCACTTCCAATTAAGCCAGATCAGCCCTAAATAGCTTGAATTAAATTGTTACGCTTTCATCTACCTTTGAGCCAAGCTTGGAATGTCCTGCGTTAGAATTCACCCAAATCTCTTAAATCAACCCATTATGGCTTCTTTGATCTTCTTGGATCTTGCTCTTGTAATAGGCCAAGTGGAACATGCAATGGATCCTTGAATGCTTGTTGATTCTCATTATCTTTTCAGTTCTTCATTAAACTAATAAACTTGATCAAGAAATTCAACTTGTAGTGTAAAAACAAAACAAATTACAAGAAAATATGATAGAAACACTAAATCAAAGGAAGAGGACAAAAGAAAACGATATTCTGGTTTGAGAGAATTGAAACTTCAAACAACTTATTTTTTATTTTTATTTCTTTTTGGAGCTGGGTGTACGATTTTAACCTAGTCCACTTCGACAAAAAAAATAAAAATAAAATAAGAACCGTAATGAAGAACATAAAGGAATATGATAGGATGATAACATGAAAAAAATAATAATAATAAAAATAAAGGGAGAAAACTGATTTTCGAACCTATGATCTGATACCAAATGTTGCAAACCTCAATCGACACGCTTTGAGACCAAATAAAAATATTGGAATACTTGCCCAAGAAAGCAAAATTTAGATTTTTGATAGAAACCCTGACCTAACGTTTATAATTGAAATAAGAACCAAAGGTATAAGTTGACCTTAACCCAATGATTATAATGAATCACGAACCGAAGGTATAAAGTTTGAACGCCACAAGGAAGAATCCCTGATAAATTCACAGTTCTTGGAAAACCAAAGAAGAGCAAAGGCTCACCTTTTTTTATTTTTTTCAATAATATTCTCCAATAACGTTTACAAACTTCAGATCCTATTTAAGGGCTCCATAAAACTTGACAGACAAGAAAATATATTCTAAAATAACTCCTAATTGATACCTCACCATATCAGGAATCAAATTGACCTAAAAAACATTTAATGCACCTAAAAGCAATGAAAATACCTAAAAAACGTACAAAATCATAAAACCCTAATTAAAACTTGATTTTGTGTGAAATTAGCAGATCCAAAATAGGAAAAATTTGCATTAGCTGATATAGAGCAGGAAAGTTAATCAGCCACTAATTCACGCCATAAATCACTTCCAATAGACAGATCAGCGCTAAATAGCTTGAATTAAATTTATTACGTTCTCATCTTCCTTTGGGACAAGCTTGGAATGTCCTGCGTTCGAATTATCCCAAATCTCTTAATCAGCCCATTAAGTGCTTCTTTGATCTTCTTGGATCTTTCTCTTGTAATAGGCCCAACTGGAACATGAAATGGATCCTTGAATGCTTGTTGATTCTCATCATCTTTTCAGTTCTTCATTAAACTAATAAACATGATCAGAAATTCAACTTTTAGTGTAAAAACAAAAAAACTGCAAGAAATATGACAGAAACACTAAATCAAAGGAAGATGACAAAAGAAAACGATATTCTGGTTTGAGAGAATTGAAACTACAAACAATTTTTTATTTTTTTTTTTGTAGCTGGGTGCACGATTTTAACCTAGTGCACTTCGACAACTAAAAAAGAAAAAAGAAAAAAAAAAAGAACGGTGGATAAAGAACATAGTAGGAATAGGGTAGGATGATACATGAAACAAAAAAAATAAACAAATAAAGGAATAGAAAACTGATTTTTGAACCTATGATCTGATACCAAAAGATGCAAACTTCAATCGACACTCTTTGAGACCCAACAAAAATATGGAATATTTGCCTAAGAAAGCTAAAATTTAGATGTTTTATAGAAACCAAACCAACGTTTATAATCGAAACGCGAACCAAAGGTATAAGTTGACCTTGACCCAATGATTATAAAAATCACGAACCGAAGGTATAAAGTTTGAACGCCACAGAGAAGAATCTCTGATAAATTCACAGTTCTTGAAAAACCAAAAGAAGAGCAAAGCCTCACCTTTTTTTATTTTTATTCAATAATATTCTCCAAAACATTTACAAACTTCAGATCCATTTTAGGGCTTCATAAAACTTGACAGATAAGAAATATATTCTAAAATACTCATAATTGATAGCTTACCATATCAGAATCAAATTTGACCTAAAATGCATTAATTCACCTAAAAGCAAGGAAAATACCTAAAAAACGTACTAAATCATAAAACCCTAAATAAAACTTGATTTTGTGTGAAATTAGCAGATCCAAAATAGGAAAAAATCTGCATTAACTGATATAGAGCAGGAAAGTTAACAGCCACTAATTCACCCATAAATCACTTCCAATTAAGACAGATCAGCGCAAATAGCTTGAATTAAATTATTACGTTCTCATCTTCCTTTGGGACAAGCTTGGAATGTCCTGCGTTAGATTATCCCAAATCTCTTAAATCAGCCCATTAAGTGCTTCTTTGATCTTCTTGGATCTTTCTCTTGTAATAGGCCCAACTGGAACATGAAATGGATCCTTGAATGCTTGTTGATCTCATCATCTTTTCAGTTCTTCATTAAACTAATAAACATGATCAAGAAATTCAACTTTTAGTGTAAAAAAAAAAACAAACTGCAAGAAATATACAGAACACTAAATCAAAGAAGATGACAAAAGAAAACGATATTCTGGTTTGAGAGAATTGAAACTACAATTTTTTCAATTTTTTATTTTTTTTGTAGCTGGGTGCACGATTTTAACCTAGTGCACTTCGACAACTAAAAAAGAAAAAAAAAAAAAAAAGAACGGGGATAAAGAACATATAGGAATAGGATAGGATGATAACATGAAACAAAAAAAAATAAAAAATAAAGGAATAGAAAACTGATTTTTGAACCTATGATCTGATACCAAAAGATGCAAACTTCAATCGACACTCTTTGAGACCCAACAAAAATATTGGAATATTTGCCAAGAAAGCTAAAATTTAGATTTTTATAGAAACCTGACCCAACGTTTATAATCGAACGCGAACCAAAGGTATAAGTTGACCTTGACCCAATGATTATAAAAATCACGAACCGAAGGTATAAAGTTTGAACGCCACAGAGAAGAATCTCTGATAAATTCACAGTTCTTGAAAAACCAAAAGAAGAGCAAAGCCTCACCTTTTTTTATTTTTATTCAATATATCTCAAAAACATTTACAAACTTCAGATCCAATTTAGGGCTTCATAAAACTTGACAGATAAGAAAATATATTCTAAAATAACTCATATTGATACCTTACCATATCAGAATCAAATTTGACTAAAAAGCATTTATTCACCTAAAAGCAAGGAAAATACCTAAAAAAGTACTAAATCATAAAACCCTAAATAAAACTTGATTTTGTGTGAAAAGCAGATCCAAAATAGGAAAAAATCTGCATTAATTGATATAGAGCAGGAAAGTCAATCAGCCATTAATTCACACCATAAATCACTTCCAATTAAGCCAGATCAGCCCAAAATAGCTTGAATTAAATTTGCTACGCTTTAATCTTCCTTTGAGCCAAGCTTGGAATGTCCTGCGTTAGAATTAACCCAAATCTCTTAAATCAGCCCATTAAGTGCTTCTTTGATCTTCTTGGATCTTGCTCTTGTAATAGGCACAACAAGAACATGCAATGGATCCTTGAATGCTTGTTGATTCTTATCATCTTTTCAGTTCTTCATTAAACTAATAAACTTGATCAAGAAATTCAACTTGTAGTGTAAAAACAAAAACAAACTGCAAGGAAATATGACAGAAACACTAAATCAAAGGAAGATGACAAAAGAAAACGATATTCTGGTTTGAGGAATTGAAACTACAAACAAATATTTTTTTTTTTTTTGGGATTGGGTGCACGATTTTAACCTAGTGCACTTCGACAAAACAAAAAAAAAAAAAAAAATAAAAAGAACGGTGAATGAAGAACATAAGTTGACCTTGAACCAATGATATAAAGAATCACGAACCGAAGGTATAAAGTTTAAACGCCACAGGGAAGATCTCTGATAAATTCACAGTTCTTGAAAAACTAAAGAAGAGCGAAGCCTCACCTTTTTTTTTTTATTCAATAATATTCTCCAAAAACGTTTACAAACTTCAGAGCCTATTTAAGGGCTCCATAAAACTTGACAGACAAGAAAATATATTCTAAAATAACTCCTAATTGATACCTTACCATATCAGGAATCAAATTTGACCTAAAAAGTATTTAATGCACCTAAAAGCAAGGAAAATACCTAAAAAACGTACTAAATAACAAAACTCTAAATAAAAGTTGATTTTGTGTGAAATTAGCTGATCTAAAATAGGAAAAAATCTGCATTAACTGATATAGAGCAGGAAAGTCAATCAGCTATTAATTCACGCTATAAATCACTCACAATTAAGCCAGATCAGCCTTAAATAGCCTGAATTAAATTCACTACACTTTCATCTTCCTTTGAGCCAATCTTGGAATGTCCTGCGTTAGAATTAACCCAAATCTCTTAAATCAGCCCATTAAGTGCTTCTTTGATCTTCTTGATCTTGCTCTTGTAATAGGCCCAACTGGAACATGCAATGGATCCTTGAATGCTTGTTGATTCTCATAATCTTTTCAGTTCTTCATTAAACTAAAAACTTGATCAAGAAGAAATTCAACTTCTTGTGCAAAAACAAAAACAAACTGCAAGAAAATATGACAAAAACACTAAATCAAAGGAAGAGGACAAAAGAAAACGATATTCTGGTTGAGAGAATTGAAACTACAAACAATTTTTTTTTTTTTTTTGGAGCTGGGTCACGATTTTAACCTAGTGCACTTCGACCAAACAAAAATAAAATAAAAAACGGTGAATGAAGAAAATAGAAGAATAGGATAGGATGATAACATGAAAAAAAAAAAAAAAAAAAAGAAAAGGTATAGAAAACTGATTTTCGAACCTATGATCTGATACCAAATGATGCAAACCTCAATCGACACGCTTTGAGACCACCAAAAAAATATTGGAATATTTGCCTAAGAAAGCTAAAATTTAGATTTTTGATAGAAACCCTGACCTAACGTTTATAATCGAAACGCGAACCAAAGGTATAAGTTGACCTGACCCAATGATTATAAAGAATCACGAACCGAAGGTATAAAGTTTGAACGCCACAGGGAAGAATCTCTGATAAATTCACAGTTCTTGAAAAACCAAAAGAAGAGCAAAGCCTCACCTTTTTTATTTTTATTCAATAATATTCTCCAAAAACTTTACAAACTTCAGAGCCTATTTAAGAGCTCCATGAAACTTGACAGACAAGAAAATATATTCTAAAATAACTCCTAATTGATACCTTACCATATATGGAATCAAATTTGACCAAAAAAGCATTTAATGCACCTAAATCACTTCCAAGGTTAGCAGATCCAAAATAGGAAAAAATCTGCATTAACTGATATAGAGTAGGAAAGTCAATCAGCCTTAATTAACGCCATAAATCACTTCCAATTAAGCCAGATCAGCGCTAAATAGCTTGAATTAAATTTATACATTTCATCTTCCTTTAGGCCAAGCTTGGAATGTCTGCGTTAGAATTAACCCAAATCTCTTAAATCAGCCCATTAAGTGCTTCTTTGATCTTCTTGGATCTTGCTCTTGTAATAGGCCTAAGGAACATGCAATGGATCCTTGAATGCTTGTTGATTCTCATAATCTTTTCAGTTCTTCATTAAACTAATAAACTTGATCAAGAAATTCAACTTCTTGTGCAAAAACAAAAACAAACTGCAAGAAAATATGACAAAAACACTAAATCAAAGGAAGAGACAAAAGAAAACGATATTCTGGTTTGAGAGAATTGAAACTACAAACAATTTTTTTTTTTTTTTTTTTTGGAGCTGGGTGCACGATTTTAACCTAGTGCACTTCGAAAAAAAAAAAAAAAAAAAGAACAGTGAATGAAGAACTAGAAGGAATAGGATAGGATGATAACAGGAAACAAAAAAAATAAAGTAAAGGGATAGAAAATTGATTTTCGAACCTATGATCTGATACCAAATGATGCAAACCTTAATCGACACGCTTTGAGGTGCAATAAAAATATTGGAATACTTGCCCAAGAAGGCTAAAATTTAGTTTTTGATAGAAACCCTGACCTAACGTTTATAATCGAAATAAGAACCAAAGGTATAAGTTGAGCTTGACCTAATAATTATAAAGAATAACGAACCGAAGGTATAAAGTTTGAACACCACAGGGAAGAATCTCTGATAAATTCACAGTTCTTAAAAATCAAAAGAAGAGCAAGCCTCACCTTTTTTTATTTTTATTCAATAATATTCTCCAAAAACGTTTACAAACTTCAGAGCCTATTTATGGGCTCCATAAAACTTGACAGACAAGAAAATATATTCTAAAATAACTCCTAATTGATACCTTACCATATCAAGAATCAAATTTGATCTAAAAAGCATTTAATGCACCTAAAAGCAAGGAAAATACCTAAAAAACGTACTAAATAATAAAACCCAAAAAAAATGATTTTGTGTGAAATTAGCAGATACAAAATAGGAAAAAATCTGCATTAACTGATATAGAGCAGGAAAGTCAATCAGCTATTAATTCACGCTATAAATCACTCACAATTAAGCCAGATCAGCCTTAAATAGCCTGAATTAAATTTACTACACTTTCATCTTCCTTTGGGCCAATCTTGGAATGTCCTGCGTTAGAATTAACCCAAATCTCTTAAATCAGCCCATTAAGTGCTTCTTTGATCTTCTTGGATCTTGCTCTTGTAATAGGCCCAACTGGAAATGCAATGGATCCTTGAATGCTTGTTGATTCTCATAATCTTTTCAGTTCTTCGTAAACTAATAAACCTGATCAAGAAATTCAACTTTTGTGCAAAAACAAAAACAAACTGCAAGAAAATATGACAAAAACACTAAATCAAAGGAAGAGGACAAAAGAAAACGATATTCTGGTTTTAGAGAATTGAAACTACAAACAAAAATTTTTTTTATTTTTTTGGAGCTGGGTGCACAATTTTAACCTAGTGCACATCGACAAAAAAAAAAAAAAAAAAAAAAAAAAAAAAAAAAAAAGAACGGTGAATGAAGAACATAGAAGGAATAGGATAGGATGATAACAGGAAACAAAAAAAAAAAATAAATAAGGGATAGAAAATGATTTTCGAACCTATGCTCTAATACCAAATGATGCAAAACTCAATCGACACGCTTGAGATCCAACAAAAATATAGAAATACGCCCAAGAAATCTAAAATTTAGATTTTTATAGAAACCCTGACCTAACGTTTATAATCGAAATGCGAACCAAAGGTATAAGTTGACCTTGACCCAATGATTATAAAGAATCACGAACCGAAGGTATAAAGTTTGAACGCCTAAAGGAAGAATCCCCGATAAATTCACAGTTCTCGAAAAACCAAAAGAAGAGCAAAGCGTCACTTTTTTTTTATTTTTTATTCAATAATATTCTCCAAAAACGTTTACAAACTTTAGATCCTATTTAAGGGCTTCATAAAACTTGACAGACAAGAAAATATATTCTAAAATAACTCCAAATTGATACCCTACCATATCAGGAATCAAATTTGACCTAAAAAGCATTTAATGCTCCTAAAAGCAAGGAAAATACCTAAAAAACGTACTAAATCATAAAACCGTAAATAAAACTTGATTTTGTGTGAAATTAGCTGATACAAAATAGGAAAAAATCTGCATTAACTGATATAGAGCAGGAAAGTCAATCAGCTATTAATTCACACCATAAATCACTTCAATTAAGCCAGATCTGCCCTAAATGATTGAATTAAATTTGTTACAGTTTCATCTTCCTTTGAGCCAAGCTTGGAATGTCCTGCATTAGAATTAACCCAAATCTCTTAAATCACCCATTAAGGGCATCTATGATCTTCTTGGATCTTGCTCTTGTAATAGGCCCAACTGGAACATGCAATGGATCCTTGAATGCTTTTGGATTCTCATCATCTTTTCAGTTCTTCATTAAACTAATAAACTTGATCAAGAAATTCAACTTGCAGTGTAAAAACAAAACAAACTGCAAGAAAATATGATAGAAACACTAAATCAAAGGAAGAGGACAAAAGAAAACGATATTCTGGTTTAAGAGAAGAATTGAAACTACACAAATTTTTTTTTTTTTGGAGCTGGGTGCACGATTTTAACCTAGTGCACTTCGACAAAAAAAAAAGAAAAAGAACAGTGAATGAAGAACACAGAAGGAATAGGATAGGATGATAACAGGAAACAAAAATAAAAATAAAGGGATAGAAAACTGATTTTCGAACCTGATCTGATACCAAATGATGCAAACTTCAATTGACACGCTTGAGACCCAATAAAATATTGGAATACTTGCCCAAAAAGTTAAACTTTAGAGAAACCCTGACCTAACGTTTATAATCGAAATAAGAACCAAAGGTATAAGTTGAGCTTGACCTAATAATTATAAAGAATAACGAACCGAAGGTATAAAGTTTGAACGCCACAGGGAAGAATCTTGATAAATTCACAGTTCTTAAAAAAAAAAGAAGAGCAAAGCCTCACCTTTTTTTATTTATCAATAATATTCTCCAAAAACGTTTACAAACTTCAGAGCCTATTTATGGGCTCCATAAAACTTGACAAACAAGAAAATATATTCTAAAATAACTCCAAATTGATACCCTACCATATCAGGAATCAAATTTGACCTAAAAAGCATTTAATGCACCTAAAAGCAAGGAAAATACCTAAAAAACGTACTAAATCATAAAACCCTAAATAAAACTTGATTTTGTGTGAAATTAGCAGATACAAAATAGGAAAAAATCTGCATTAACTGATATTGAGCAGGAAAGTCAATCAGCCATTAATTCATGCCATAAATCACTTCCAATTAAGCCAGATTGCCCTAAATAGCTTGAATTAATTTGTTACGCTTTCATCTTCCTTTGAGCCAAGCTTGGAATGTCCTGCCTTAGAATTACACCCAAATCTCTTAAATCAGCCCATTAAGTGCATCTTGATCTTCTTGGATCTTGCTCTTGTAATAGGCCCAACTGGAACATGCAATGGATCCTTGAATGCTTTTGGATTCTCATCATCTTTTCAGTTCTTCATGAAACTAATAAACTTGATCAAGAAATTCAACTTGTAGTGTAAAAACAAAAACAACTGCAGGAAATATGATAGAAACACTAAATCAAAGGAAGAGGACAAAAGAAAACGATATTCTGGTTTGAGAGATTGAAACTACACAAATTTCTTTTTTTTTTGGAGCTGGGTGCACGATTTTAACCTAGCGAACTTTGACAAAAAATAAATAATAAAAAAAGAAAAAAAAAGAACGGTGAATGAAGAACACAAAAGGAATAGGATAGGATGATAATAGGAAACAAAAAATAAAATAAAATAAAGGATAGAAAACTGATTTTTGAACCTATGATCTAATACCAATGATGCAAACCTCAATCGACACGCTTTGAGACCCAATAAAAATATTGGAATACTTGCCCAAGAAAGCTAAAATTTAGATTTTTGATAGAAACCCTGTCCTAACGTTTATAATCGAAACAAGAACCAAAGGTAAGTTGACCTTGACCTAATGATTATAAAGAATCACGAACCGAAGGTATAAAGTTTGAACGCCACAGGGAAGAATCCTGATAAATTCACAGTTCTTGAAAAACCAAAAGAAGAGCAAAGCCTCACCTTTTTTTTTAGTCAATATATTCTCCAAAAACGATTACAACTTAGATCCTAGTTAAGGGCATCATAAAACTCGACAGACAAAAAAATATATTCTAAAATAACTCCCAATTGATATCTTACCATATAAGGAATCAAATTTGACATAAAAAGCATAATGCACCTAAAGCAAGGAAAATTCGTAAAAAACGTACTAAATCATAAAACCCTAAATAAAACTTGATTTTGTGTGAAATTAGCAGATACAAAATAGGAAAAAATCTGCATTAACTGATATAGAGCAGGAAAGTCAATCAGCCATTAATTCACGCCATAAATACTTCCAATTAGCCAGATCTGCCCTAAATAGCTTGAATTAAATTTGTTACGCTTTCATCTTCCTTTGAGCCAAGCTTGGAATGTCCTGCATTAGAATTAACTCAAATCTCTTAAATCAGCCATTAATTGCTTCTTTGATCTTCTTGGATCTTGCTCTTGTAATAGGCCCAACTAGAACATGCAATGGATCCTTGAATGCTTTTCGATTCTCATCAGCTTTTTAGTTCTTCATTAAACTAATAAACTTGATCAAGAAATTCAACTTGTAGTGTAAAAACAAAAACAATTGCAAGAAAATATGATAGAAACACTAATCAAAGGAAGAGGACAAAAGAAAACGATATTCTGGTTTGAGAGAAGTGAAACTACACAAATTTCTTTTTTTTTGGAGCTGGGTGCACGATTTTAACCTAGTGCACTTCGACAAAAAAAAAAAAAAATGAACGGTGAATGAAGAACACAGAAGGAATAGGATAGGATGAAACAGGAAACAAAAAAAATAAAATAAAGGATAGAAAACTGATTTTCGAACCTATGATCTGATACCAAATGATGCAAACCTCAATCGACACGGCATGAGACCAAACAAAAATATTGGAATACTTGCCCAGGAAAGCAAAAATTTAGATTTTTGATAGAAACCCTGACCTAACGTTTATAATCGAAATAAGAACCGTAGGTATAACTTGACCTTGACCCAATGATTATAAAGAATCACGAACCGAAGGTATAAAGTTTGAACGCCACGGGAAGAATCTTTGATAAATTCACAGTTCTTGAAAAACCAAAAAAAGAGCAAACCTCACCTTTTTTTTATTTTTAGTCAATAATATTCTCCAAAAACGTTTACAAACTTCAGAGCCTATTTATGGGCTCTATAAAACTTGACAGACAAGAAAATATATTCTAAAATAACTCCTACTTGATACCTTACCATATCAGGAATCAAATTTGACCTAAAAAGCATTTAATGCACCAAAAAGCGAGGAAAATCCTAAAAAACGTACTAAATCATAAAACCCTAAATACAACTTGATTTAGTGTGAAATTTACAGATCGAAAATAGGAAAAACTCTGCACTAACAGATATAGAGCGGGAAAGTCAATCAGCCATTAATTCACGCCATAAATCACTTCCAATTAAGCCAGATTAGCCCTAAATAGCCTGAATTAAATTTGTTACGCTTTCATCTTCCTTGAGCCAAGCTTGGAATGTCCTGCGTTAGAATTAACCCAAATCTCTTAAATCAGCCCAGTAAGTGCTTCTTGATCTTCTTGGATCTTGCTCTTGTAATAGGCCCAACTGGAACATGCAATGGATCCTTGAATGCTTTTTTATTTTCATCATCTTTTCAGTTCTTCATTAAACTAATAAACTTGATCAAGAAATTCAACTTCTTGTGCAAAAACAAAAACAAACTGCAAGAAATCTGACAAAAACTCTAAATCAAAGGAAGAGGACAAAAGAACGATATTCTAGTTTGAGAGAATAGAACTACAAACAAATTTTTTTTTTTTTTTTTGGAGCTGGTTGCACAATTTTAACCTATGCACATCGACGAAAAAAAAAAAATAAGAACGGTGAATGAAGAACATAGAAGGAATAGGATAGGATGATAACATAAAAAAAAAAAAAAAAAGGGGTATAGAAACTGATTTTCGAACCTATGATCTTAATTCAAATGATACAAACCTCAATCGACACGCTTTGAGACCCAACAAAAATAAGAATATTTGCCTAAGAAAGCTAAAATTTAGATTTTAGATAGAACCCTGACCTAACGTTTTAATCGAAACGCGAACCAAAGCTATTAGTTGACCTTGACCCAATGATTACAAAGAATCACGAACCAAAGGTAAAAGTTTGAACGCCACAGGGAGAATCTCTGATAAATTCACAGTTCTTGAAAAACCATAAGAAGCAAAGCCTCACCTTTTTTTTTTTTTAAAAAATCATATATCTCCAAAAACGTTTACAAACTTCTGAGCCTATTTAAGGGCTCCATAAAACTTGACAGACAAGAAAATATATTCTAAAATAACTCCTAATTGATACCTTACCATATTAGGACTCAAATTTGACCTAAAAAGCATTTAATGCACCTAAAAGTAAGGAAAATGCCTAAAAAACGTACTAAATAACAAAACCCTAAATAAAAGTTGATTTTGTTTGATATTAGCAGATCTAAAGTAGGAAAAATCTCTGCATTAACTGATATAGAGCAAGAAAGTTAATCACCATTAATTCACGCTATAAATCACTCCCAATTATGGCAGATCAGCCCTAAATAGCTTGAATTAAATTATTACGTTTCATCTTCCTTTGGGCCAAGCTTGGAATGTCCTACGTTAGAATTAACCCAAATCTCTTAAATCAGCCCATTAGTGCTTCTTTGATCTTCTTGGATCTTGCTCTTGTAATAGGCCCAACTGGAACATGCAATGGATCATTGAATACCTGTTGATTCTCATCATCTTTTCAATTCTTCATAAAACTAATAAACTTGATCAAAAATTCAACTTGTAGTGTAAAAACAAAACCAACGGCAAGAAAATATGACAGAAACTCTAAACAATGGAAGATGACAAAAGAAAACGATATTCTGGTTTAAGAGAATTGAAACTACAAACAATTTTTTTTTTTTGGGAGCTGGGTGCACGATTTTAACCTAGTGCACATCGAACAAAAAAAAAAAAAAAAAAAAAAGAACATTGAATGAAGAACACGGAAGGAATAGGATAGGATGATAACAGGAAACAAAAATAAAATAAAATAAAGGGATAGAAAACTGATTTTCGAACCTATGCTCTAATACCAAATGATGCGAACCTCAATCGACACGCTTTGAGATCCAACAAAAATATTGGAATACTTGCCCAGAAATCTAAAATTTAGATTTTTTATAGAACCCTGACCTAACGTTTATAATCGAAATGCGAACCAAAGGTATAAGTTGACCTTGACCCAATGATTATAAAGAATCACGAACTGAAGGTATAAAGTTTGAACGCCACAAGGAAGAATCCCTGATAATTCACAGTTCACAAAAACCAAAAGAAGTGCGAAGCCTCACCTTTTTATTTTTATTTTTATTCAATAATATTCTCCAAAAACGTTTACAAACTTCAGATCCTATTTAAGGGCTTCATAAAACTTGATAGACAAGAAAATATATTCTAAAATAACTCCTAATTGATACCTTACCATATAAGGAATCAAATTTGACATAAAAAGCATTTAATGCACCTAAAAGCAAGGAAAATACCTTAAAAACGTACTAAATAATAAAACCCTAAATAAAACTTGATTTTGTGTGAAATTAGCAGATACAAAAAAGGAAAAAATCTGCATTAACTGATACAGAGTAGAAAAGTCAATCAGCCATTAATTCACGCCATAAACCAAAAGTTGATTCTCATCATCTTTTCAGGTCTTCATAAAACTAATAAACTTGATCAAAAATTCAACTTCTAGTGTAAAAACAAAACCAACGGCAAGAAAATATGACAGAAACACTAAATCAATGTAAGATGACAAAAGAAAACGATATTCTGGTTTAAGAGAATTGAAACTACAAACAATTTTTTTTTTTTGGGAGCTGGGTGCACGATTTTAACCTAGTGCACTTCGACAAAAACAAAAACAAAAAATAAGAACGTTGAATGAAGACACAGAAGGATAGGATAGGATGATAACAGGAAACAAAAATAATAATAATAAAGGATAGAAAACTGATTTTCAAACCTATGATCTGATACCAAAAGATGCGAACCTCAATCGACACGTTTTGGAACCCAACAAAAATATTGGAATACTTGCCCAAGAAAGCTAAATTTAGATTTTTGATAGAAACCCTGACCTAACGTTTATAATCGAAACGCAAACCAAAGGTATAAGTTGACTTTGACCCAATAACTATAAAGAATAACGAACCGAAGGTATAAAGTTTGAACGCCACAGGGAAGAATCTCTGATAATTCACAGTTCTTGAAAAACCAAAAGAGGAGCAAGCCTCACCTTTTTTATTTTTATTCAATAATATTCTCCAAAAATGTTTACAAACTTCAGAGCCTATTTAAGGGCTCCATAAAACTTGACAGACAAGAAAATATATTCTAAAATAACTCCTAATTGATACCTTACCATATCAGGAATCAATTTGACCTAAAAAGCATTTAAAGCACTTAAAAGCAATGAAAATGCCTAAAAAACGTACTAAATAATAAAACCCTAAATAAAAGTTGATTTTGTGTGAAATAAGCAGATCCAAAATAGGAAAAAAATCTGCGTTAACTGATATTGAGCGGAAAGTCAATCAGCCATTAATTCACGCCATATCACTCCCAATTAAGCCAGATCAGCCCTAAATGGCTTGAATTAAATTTATTACCTTTCATCTTTCTTTGTACCAAGCTTGAAATGTCTTGCGCTAGAATTAACCCCAATCTCTTAAATCAGCCCATTAAGTGCTTCTTTGATCTTCTTGGATTTTGCTCTTGTAATAGGCCCAAGTGGAACATGCAATGGATCCTTGAATGCTTGTTGATTATCATCATCTTTTCAGTTCTTCATTAAACTAATAAACTTGATCAAGAAATTCAACTTGTAGTGTAAAAACAAAAACAAACTGCAAGAAAATATGACAGAAACACTAAATCAATGAAGAGGACAAAAAAAAAAATATTTCTGGTTTGAGAGAATGAAACTACAAACAATTTTTTTTTTTTTTTGGAGCTGGGTGCACAATTTTAACCTAGTGCACATCGACAAAAACAAAAAAAATAAGAACGGTGAATGAAGAACATAGAAGGAGGATAGGATGATAACAGGAACAAAATAAATAATAAATAAAGGGATAGAAAACTGATTTTCGAACCTATGCTCTGATACCAATGATGCGAACCTCAATCTACACGCTTTGAGACCCACAAAATATTGGAATACTTGCCCAAGAAAGCTAAAATTTAGATTTTTGATAGAACCCTGACCTAACGTTTATAATCGAAACGCAAACTAAAGGTATAAGTTGACCTTGACCCAATGATTATAAAGAATCACGAGCCGAAGGTATAAAGTTTGAATGCCACAAGGAAGATCCCTGATAAATTCACAGTTCTTGGAAACCAAAGAAGTGCAAAGCCTCACATTTTTTTATTCAATAATATTCTCTAAAAACGTTTACAAACTTCAGAGCCTATTTAAGGGCTCCATAAAACTTGACAGACAAGAAAATATATTCTAAAATAACTCCTAATTGATACCTTACCATATCAGGAATCAAATTTGACCTAAAAAGCATTTAAAGCACCTAAAAGCAGGAAAATGCCTAAAAAACGTACTAAATAATAAAACCCTAATAAAAGTTGATTTTGTGTGAAATTAGCAGATCCAAATAAGAAAAAATCTGCATTAATTGATATTGAGCGGAAAGTCAATCAGCCTTAATCACGCCATAAATCACTCCCAATTAAGCCAGATCAGCCCTAAAGGCTTGAATTAAATTTATTACCTTTTCATCTTTCTTTGTGCCAAGCTTGAAATGTCTGCGTTAGAATTAACCCAATCTCTTAAATCATCCCATTAAGTGCTTCTTTGATCTTCTTGGATCTTGCTCTTGTAAGAGCCCAAGTGGAACATGCAATGGATCCTTGAATGCTTGTTGATTCTCATCATCTTTTCAGTTCTTCATTAAACTAATAAACTTGATCAAGAAATTCAACTTGTAGTGTAAAAACAAAACACACTGCAAGAAAATATGACAGAAACACTAAATCAAATGAAGAGGACAAAAAAAACGATATTCTGGTTTGAGAGAATTGAAACTACAACAATTTTTTTTTTTTTTTGGAGCTGGGTGCACAATTTTAACCTAGTGCACACGACAAAACAAAAAAAATAAAACGGTGAATGAAGAACAAGAAGGAATAGGATAGGATGATAACAGAAAAAAAAATAATAATTAAAGGGGAAAACTGATTTTCGAACCTATGCTCTGATACCAAATGATGCGAACCTCAATCTACACGCTTTGAGACCCAACAAAAATATTGGAATACTTGCCCAAGAAAGCTAAAATTTAGATTTTTGATAGAAACCCTGACCTAACGTTTATAATCGAAACGCAAACTAAAGGTATAAGTTGACCTTGACCCAATGATTATAAGAATCACGAGCCGAAGGTATAAGTTTGAATGCCACAAGGAAGGATCCCTGATAAATTCACAGTTCTTGGAAAACAAAAGAAGTGCAAAGCCTCACATTTTTTTTTATTCAATAATATTCTCTAAAAACGTTTACAAACTTCAGAGCCTATTTAAGGGCTCCATAAAACTTGACAGACAAGAAAATATTCTAAAATAACTCCTAATTGATACCTTACCATATCAGGAATCAAATTTGACCTAAAAAACATTTAAAGCACCTAAAAGCAAGGAAAATGCCTAAAAAACGTACTAAATAATAAACCCTAAATAAAAGTTGATTTTGTGTGAAATTAGCAGATCCAAAATAAAAAAATCTGCATTAATTGATATTGAGCGTGAAAGTCAATCAGCCATTAATTCACGCCATAAATCACTCCCAATTAAACCAGATCAGCCCTAAATGGCTTGAATTAATTTATTACCTTTTCATCTTTCTTTGTGCCAAGCTTGAAATGTCCTGCGTTAGAATTAACCCAAATCTCTTAAATCATCCCATAAGTGCTTCTTTGATCTTCTTGGATCTTGCTCTTGTAATAGCCCAAGTGGAACATGCAATGGATCCTTGAATGCTTGTTGATTCTCATCATCTTTTCAGTTCTTCATTAAACTAATAAACTTGATCAAGAAATCAACTTGTAGTGTAAAAACAAAACAAACTGCAAGAAATTTGACAGAAACACTAAATCAAATGAAGAGGACAAGAAAACGATATCCTGGTTTGAGAGAATTGAAACTACAAACAATTTTTTTTTTTTTGGAGCTGGTGCACAATTTTAACCTAGTGCACATCGACAAAACAAAAAAAATATAGAACGGTGAAGAACATAGAAGGAATAGGATAGGATGATAGGAAACAAAAAAAATAATAAATAAAGGGATAGAAAACTGATTTTTGAACCTATGCTCTGATACCAAATGATGCGAACCTCAATCTACACGCTTTGAGACCCAACAAAATATTGGAATACTTGCCCAAGAAAGCTAAAATTTAGATTTTTGATAGAAACCCTGACCTAACGTTTATAATCGAAACGCAAACTAAAGGTATAAGTTGACCTTGACCCAATAACTATAAAGAATCACGAACCGAAGGTATAAAGTTTGAACGCCACAGGGAAGAATCGCTGATAAATTCACAGTTCTTGAAAACCAAAAGAAGAGCAAAGCCTCACCTTTTTTATTTTTATTCATATATATTCTCCAAAATTTTACAAACTTCAGAGTCTATTTAAGGGCTCCATAAACTTGACAGACAAGAAAATATATTCTAAAATAACTCCTAATTGATACCTTACCATATCAGAATCAAATTTGACCTAAAAAGCATTTAATGCACCTAAAAGCAAGGAAAATGCTAAAAAACGTACTAAATAATAAAACCCTAAATAAAAGTTGATTTTGTGTGAAATAGCAGATCCAAACATAGAAAAAAATCTGCATTAACTGATATGAGCGAAAAGTCAATCAGCCATTAATTCACGCCATAAATCACTCCCAATTAAGCCAGATCAGCCCTAATGGCTTGAATTAAATTTATTACCTTTCATCTTTCTTTGTGCCAAGCTTGGAATTCATGCGTTAGAATTAACCCAAATCTCTTAAATCAGCCCATTAAGTGCTTCTTTGATCTTCTTGGATCTGCTCTTGTAATAGGCCAAGTGGAACATGCAATGGAGCCTTGAATGCTTGTTGATTCTCATCATCTTTTCAGTTCTTCATTAAACTAATAAACTGATCAAGAAATTCAACTTGTAGTGTAAAAACAAAACAAACTGGAAGAAAATATGACAAAACACTAAATGAATGAAGGACAAAAAAAACGATATTCTGGTTTGAGAGAATTGAAACTACAAACAATTTTTTTTTTTTTTTGAGCTGGGTGCACAATTTTAACCTAGTGCACATCGACAAACAAAAAAAAAAAGAACGTGAATGAAGAACATAGAAGGAAAAGAGGATGATAAGGGAAACAAAAAAAATAAATATAAAGGGATAGAAACTGATTTTTGACCTATGCTCTGATACCAAATGATGCGAACCTCTCTACACGCTTTGAGACCCAACAAAATATTGGAATACTTGCCCAAGAAAGCTAAAATTTAGATTTTTGATAGAAACCCTGACCTAACGTTTATAATCGAAACGAACCAAAGGTATAAGTTGACCTTGACCCAATAACTATAAAGAATCACGAACCGAAGGTATAAAGTTTGAACGCCACAGGAAGAATCGCTGATAAATTCACAGTTCTTGAAAAACCAAAAGAGCAAAGCCTCACCTTTTTTATTTTTATTCAATAATATTCTCCAAAAAAGTTTACAAACTTCAGAGTCTATTTAAGGGCTCCATAAACTTGACAGACAAGAAAATATATTCTAAAATAACTCCTAATTGATACCTTACCATATCAGGAATCAAATTGACCTAAAAAGCATTTAAGCACCTAAAAGCAAGGAAAATGCCTAAAAAACGTACTAAATAATAAACCCTAAAAAAGTGATTTTGTGTGAAATTAGCAGATCCAACATAGGAAAAAATCTGCATTAACTGATATTGGGCGGAAAGTCAATCAGCCTTAATTCACGCCATAAATCACTCCCAATTAAGCCAGATCAGCCCTAAATGCTTGAATTAAATTTATTACCCTTTCATCCTTCTTTGTGCAAACTTGAAATGTCCTGCGTTAGAATTAACCCAAATCTCTTAAATCAGCCCATTAAGTGCTTCTTTGATCTTCTTGGATCTTGCTCTTGTAATAGGCCCAAGTGGAACATGCAATGGAGCCTTGAATGCTTGTTGATTCTCATCATCTTTTCAGTTCTTCATTAAACTAATAAACTTGATCAAGAAATTCAACTTGTAGTGTAAAAACAAAACAAACTGCAAGAAAATATGACAGAAACACTAAATGGAAGAAGAGGACAAAAGAAAACGATATTCTGGTTTGAGAGAATTGAACTACAAACAATTTTTTTTTTTTTTGGAGCTGGGTGCACAATTTTAACCTAGTGCACATCGACAAAACAAAAAAATAAGAACGGTGAATGAAGAACATAGAGGAATAGGATAGGATATAGGAAACAAAAAAAATAATAAATAAAGGGATAGAAAACTGATTTTTGAACCTATGCTCTGATACCAATGATGCGAACCTCAATCACACGCTTTGAGACCCAACAAAAATATTGGAATACTTGCCCAAGAAAGCAAAATTTAGATTTTTGATAGAAACCCTGACCTAACGTTATAATCGAAACGCAAACTACAGGTATAAGTTGACCTTGACCCAATAACTATAAAGAATCACGAACCGAAGGTATAAAGTTTGAACGCCACAGGGAAGAATCGCTGATAAATTCACAGTTCTTGAAAAACCAAAAGAAGAGCAAAGCCTCACCTTTTTTATTTTTATTCAATAATATTCTCCAAAAATGTTTACAAACTTCAAGTCTATTTAAGGGCTCATAAAACTTGACAGACAAGAAAATATATTCTAAAATAACTCCTAATTGATACCTTACCATATCAGGAATCAAATTTGACCTAAAAAGCATTTAAGCACCTAAAAGCAAGGAAATCCTAAAAAAAACGTACTAAATAATAAACCCTAATAAAAGTTGATTTTGTGTGAAATTAGCAGATCCAACATAGGAAAAAATCTGCATTAACTGATATTGAGCGGAAAGTCAATCAGCCATTAATTCACGCCATAAATCACTCACAATTAAGCCAGATCAGCCCTAAATGGCTTGAATTAAATTTATTACCCTTTCATCTTCTTTGTGCCAAGCTTGAATGTCATGCGTTAGAATTAACCCAAATCTCTTAAATCAGCCCATTAAGTGCTTCTTTGATCTTCTTGGATCTTGCTTGTAATAGGCCCAGTGGAACATGCAATGGAGCCTTGAATGCTGTTTGATTCTCATCATCTTTTCAGTTCTTCATTAACTAATAAACTTGATCAAGAAATTCAACTTGTAGTGTAAAAACAAACACACTGCAAGAAATATGACAGAACCAATAGGAGAAGAGGACAAAAGAAAACGATATTCTGGTTGAGAGAATTGAAACTACAAACAATTTTTTTTTTTTTTGAGCTGGTGCACAATTTAACCTAGTGCACTCGACAAAAACAAAAAAAAATAAGAACGGTGAATGAAGAACATAGAAGGAATAAGATAGGATGATAATAGGAAACAAAAAAAAAATAAATAAAGGGATAGAAAACTGATTTTTGAACCTATGCTCTGATACCAAATGATGCGAACCTCAATCTACACGCTTGAGACCCAACAAAAATATTGGAATACTTGCCACAAGAAAGCTAAAATTTAGATTTTTGATAGAAACCCTGACCTAACGTTTATAATCGAAACGCAAACTAAAGGTATAAGTTGACCTTGACCCAATAACTATAAAGAATCACGAACCGAAGGTATAAAGTTTGAACGCCCAGGGAAGAATCGTGATAAATTCACAGTTCTTGAAAAACCAAAAGAAGAGCAAAGCCTCACCTTTTATTTTATTCAATAATATTCTCCAAAAGGTTTACAAACTTCAGTCTATTTAAGGGCTCCATAAAACTTGACAGACAAGAAAATATATTCTAAAATAACTCCTAATTGATACCTTACCATATCAGGAATCAAATTTGACCTAAAAAGCATTTAAAGCACCTAAAAGCAAGAAAATGCCTAAAAAACGTACTAAATATAAAACCCTAAATAAAAGTTGATTTTGTGTGAAATTAGCAGATCCAACATAGGAAAAAATCTGCATTAACTGATATGACGGAAAAGTCAATCAGCCATTAATTCACGCCATAAATCACTCCCAATTAAGCCCGATCAGCCCTAATGGCTTGAATTAATTATTTACCCTTTCATCTTTCTTTGTGCCAAGCTTGAAATGTCATGCGTTAGAATTAACCCAATCTCTTAAATCAGCCCATTAAGTGCTTCTTTGATCTTCTTGGATCTTGCTCTTGTAATAGGCCCAAGTGGAACATGCAATGGAGCTTGAAGCTTGTTGATTCTCTCATCTTTTCAGTTCTTCATTAAACTAATAAACTTGATCAAGAAATTCAACTTGTAGTGTAAAACAAAAACAAACTGCAAGAAAATATGACAGAAACACTAAATGAAATGAAGAGGACAAAAGAAAACGATATTCTGGTTTGAGAGAATTGAAACTACAAACAATTTTTTTTTTTTTTGAGCTGGGTGCACAATTTTAACCTAGTGCACATCGACAAAAAAAAAAAAAAATAAGAACGGTGAATGAAGAACATAGAAGGAATAGGATAGATTGATAACGGAAACAAAAAAAAAATAAATAAAGGGATAGAAAACTGATTTTCGAACCTATGTTCTGATACCAAATGATGCGAACCTCAATCTACACGCTTTGTACCCAACAAAAATATTGGAATACTTGCCCAAGAAAGCTAAAATTTAGATTTTTGATAGAAACCCTGACCTAACGTTTATAATCGAAACGCAAACTAAAGGTATAAGTTGACCTTGACCTAATGATTATAAATAATCACGAGCCGAAGGTATAAAGTTTGAATGCCACAAGGAAGGATCCCTGATAAATTCACAGTTCTTGAAAAACCAAAAGAAGGGCAAGCCTCACATTTTTTTTATCAATAATATTCTCTAAAACGTTTACAAACTTCAGAGCCTATTTAAGGGCTCCATAAAAATTGACAGACAAGAAAATATATTCTAAAATAACTCCTAATTGATACCTTACCATATCAGGAATCAAATTTGACCTAAAAAGCATTTAATGCACCTAAAAGCAAGGAAAATACCTAAAAAACGTACTAAATAATAAAACGCTAAATAAAAGTGATTTGGTTTGAAATTAATAGATCCAAATAGAAAAAAATCTGCCCTAATTGATATAGAGCTGGAAACTCAATCAGCCATTAATTCATGCCATAAATCACTCACAGTTAGCCCTAAATTACTTGAATTAAATTTATTACATTTTCAGCTTCCTTTGGGCCAAGTTTGGAATGTCCTGCGTTAGAATCAACCCAAATTCTTGAATCAGCCCATTAAGTTCTTCTTTGATTTCTTGGATCTTGCTCGAGTAATAGGCCCAACTAGAACATGCAATGGGTCCTTGAATGCTTGTTGATTCTCATCATGAATGTTAGGACATATGTGTTCACTTGTTTAGAACATATGTCATTCATTATTATGTAATGGTTAATCCTTTGTCAAAACGCACTTTACCTGTAATTGGGTAGATTTAGGATGAGGTTAATGCTTCAAGAAACAAGGTTCGAAGATCAAGTGTTAAAGTCATGCAAGTCTGTCCAAGAAACAAGTTGAGAAGTGCTTTTCATTAAAGCTCGACAGCTGCATCTATCGAGCTTAAAAAGCTATTCTAGCCCTTAGGTTCAACAACTGCTCGACAGTACCTCGAACCTGTAGCTGTCGAGATAAGAAAAATAGATTCCTAGGTCTGTTTAATTCTAATCTGTGGATGTGTCTTTGGGCATTCTTCTCCTAACCCTAGACATATAAATGATTATTTAGGGGCCGTCAAAGTGTGGCAAGTTGCACAAGCATTGAGAATTCATTGTTCATGCAAATTGTAACTTGAGACGAAGTTCCCTAGTTCATCTTTCTTGTGAAGAGTTGTTGTGTCTTTGCACCGTAGGGTTTTGTAATCAAGCCTTCTTGATCTTCATCGTGTGGCCGAATTGAAGAATTTTGCAGCCAACAAATTTCTCTAGTTGGTTATTGAAGTCATGTACTGGGATCCGCACAATAGGTTAGTCACGTACTTGGGAGTCGGCATCAAAAGGAGAAACTATTACTACAGAATAAGTCCAATGGGTATTAGGGTAAGGTTCAACTGAAGTTGGTGAGGTACTTGGGATTCCTTACATGTAACCACTTGTGTGATAATAGTGGAGTTTCGGGAGTGGTGATCTAAATTCACTCGTGGGGTTTTTGCCGTGTTGGTTTTTCCCATTTGTAAAAAAAATCACCGTGTTATTTATTTTCCGCTACATACTTAGTTTAATTGGTGATTGTTTGTGCTATCACGCATTTGCATGTTAGTTGATTAATTAATAACTTGGCTAATTAATAAATTAATCCATCACAAGTGGTCAATATATTTTTGGCCTATCATTGATCATGGAAGTAGAGACTTCTAATTGATGTGTTGATATGTTTCAAAAGTTAAACATATTAAATGGACCGCTGCGAGATTTATTATTCTCCTAACGACTGTCTAATAAATAATAAATCTCACGACTTCTATTTGTATGAACTAAGATCTGAGAGAATAATGGACTTGATCATGATGGTGTAGGTTGCTTTGATATAACAAGAATGAGATCTAAAGTGACGGTCAAAATCTTAGTATGTTGGGCTGCCACATTAGTGTTGATGAACATATATTTCAAGATGGAATTCATAGTCTCTTAACCAGAGATATAAAATATTCCCTTGAGATAATTTAAGAGTTCAGTTATTCAGAGAGTTAGCCAACTATTTGGTAAGAAGTTACTAAAGTATATTTTATGAAATTGGATTTCATAAAATATAGAATATACTTTTAAGGATTAAATAGGTACTCAAGGATTAAGATGTAGTAATCTACAAAGTGGTAGTCTACATTAATGACTTTGTATTTTTACGAAATATTAATGAAGGGGTTGCCAGTACAATAAAGTCTTGGGATATAATTATAAAATAAGGCTTAGAGTGCAACTATATTTATATAGTTGTAATAAATATAGTTAATGGTAACTTTGGACTTGTCAAGAGTTGACATAAAACCCAAGGCCCATTAGAGCTAGTGTCTTATTTGTTCCCTTTTGGTCTCACTCCGAGCCACACATTAAAGTCTAATTAGAAAGGCCCAAAAAGTTAGCCCAATTAGATAATCAATTATAAGGAGAGAAACATACATATTTTTAATGAGACAAGAACATGAAATAGTGTGCATGTGAGTGTGAGACACTCTCTAATTTTCCCTTTGAAAACTGATTGAGAGACCACACTTCTTGGGCGTAAAGTGGAATTGGAGTGAAGATTAAAAGTGTTCCCGAGTACTTATGATTTTTGTTTTGAATTTCACCGCACCAAGGTACACTCTCTTGTTCGTGAATTATGAGATTTGCATAGTACATGTTAACAATTGTGAATGAAGTAGATCCGCTATTTTTCTGCTGCGTATGTTTTGTATGCGATTAAAAACGTGTATTTAATCATCAAATGGTATCAGAGCGGTCTTCAATTTTTGAATCTGTATAACATGTTTTGTGAGTTTTGGAATTAGAGATAATAGCTTCATTATGTTAGAAGATTATATATTTATTTAATTTTCTGCATGGTTGTTGAAACTATGGTTTGATAAAAACTGATATTGATGTTATGATGTTGTTTAAATTTGAATTTAAGTATGTTTAATTGATCTTTAAGGCTATAGCATCAATGGAATTCAATTTTGATATCAAATCCCATCTATTATGTTCATATGATAGTTGTTTGTTCATAAAAATCGTTGAAAACTGTGTACATCTGCCCTTTAAAAACTGAAAATACAGGTTTTTCGCAAGTTACTTTCTCTCGAAGTTACTCGTGAAAAATGCCTCTAAAGTACAAAACTTTTCACGGGTAAGTTTTACTAATGAAACAGTGGCGAGATAGTCGCAAAAGTTTCTGTCTGAATTTTGTATTTTCACTATTTCCCTTAACTCACTTTCACGGGAAGAGCTTAGTCGCGAGATTCTCACGAAAATGCCATTGAAGGGAAATTTGAAAATTTTCTAAGTGTTTTCAAATGTATAAAATGCAAGGCTGTGTATGATTAGATTACACATGTATACAAAATAAAAACCTTTAATTTAAAACATCTAGTGGGAGAGAGATACAAGGGTTGCATCTCATGGCCTCTATTGTTGATTCATAGTAGTGTGAAATATATACTTTGTCTTTGCGTCAAGCTTAGCATTCCATGCAGAGAGCATTTATTTCATGGTCCTACAATATTGAATTTTTTGGTTTATCATGGTTTAATCAAACACCTTGTCTTAAACATGAGCTTTGCATTCGATGCGGAGGGTATTTTGTATCATGGTACTGCAAAATAAGCCTGTTAAGGGGATGAAATGTGGCTATACAAGATTCTAGACAATGGTATACACTAGACTAAGTATTATAATATCCTCTATGCTGAGTTCTTACTATTATTACTTAGAGGCTAACTGTAAAACGGCATATTATTAGTGTTTGATAAGAGTTGTCATGATAGCACTAATAATGAGAATAGTTCTCAATCAATCATAATATTTAATATTCACTCTATGCTGAGGGATATTGAATATGGGACGGGATTGTCGTTGCATAGATTATATTATGGTTTTATTAAGGTTCTATACTATATGTTTATATGCTAAATTGATAATGTCCAGTTTACTTATCATATTCATGTTTATTGTTTTCAGATTTGAATAATGGCATCATTTAGCCCACTTGTTGCTATTCTTAATCAAAACAAACTGACTGGATCCAACTATGTTGACTGGAAAAGAAATTTGAACATTGTTCCTACCGTTAAGAGCACAAATATGTGCTTACTCAATCATGTCCTAGCTTTCCTTCATTAGATGCTCCTCTTGAGGAAAAGCAGCGATATGATCGTTGGCAGTTGGCAAAAATCTAATGAGATGGTCAAGTTCTATATCCTAGCATCTATCTCAAATGTTCTACAGTATCAAATGTAGGATGTAGAACTAGCTTCGGACATTATGCTAAATTTGAAAGAGATGTTTGGTGAGCAAGGCCGTTCTGCAAGGCAAGAAACCATGAGGCAAATTTATAATATCAAAATGGTTGAAGGTAGTTTAGTGAGGGAGCGTTGTCTTACAATGATCTCTAATCTGAATACACTAGAAGTTTTAGGTGCCAATATTGATGGAGAAACCCAAGTGGATATGATATTCCAGTCACTACCGGAATCATTCAAGAAATTCAAACTCAATTATAACATGAACAAAAAAAATTTATTCATTGTCTGAATTAATAAATGAATTGGTAGCAGCAAGGCATTCTTGGTGCATCTAGCTTTGATGCTAATATAGCTGAAGCTTTTACTTCTCAACCTAAGTCGAAATGTAAGGGTAAGAAGAAGAAGAAGAAGAAGAATGACTTCACCAAGCAAGATGGTAAACAAGTTACCTTAGGAGTTGCTAACAAAGGAAAGAAAACCAAAGAAAAGTGTTTCCATTGTGGTGAAAAAGGACATTAGAAGAGGCATTGTCCAATATTTAAAGCTACCAAGAATAAGGGTATGAAAATTTCCTTTCTTCTTGAAATATTTTTGGTACAGAATCCCACGGATTCCTAGTGTGTGGATTCAGGTTGTACTAATCATATCTGCAATTCTTTGCAGGGGTTCCAGGAGACCAGAAAGCTTAATGAAGGGGAATTATTTCTTACTTTGGCTAATGGGAGCAGGATTCCGGTTGTAGCTGTTGGAGTATTTAATTTATGCTTTAAGTCTAGGGTTTTAATATTAGAAGACTGTCTATATGTACCTAATATTCGTAGTAATTTAATTTCTGCAACTTATTTAGGTAAACATGGATATTGTGTTATCCTTAAAGATAATATTGTAATAAAGAAGGATAAAGTGTTTATCTGTTCTGGCAATATTGTGAATAGTCTTTATATTTTAACTCCCAAAAAGCATGAATTATACAATTCTAAATTAGCTAATAACTCTCATGTAAAATCATTAAAGAGAAAGTTTCTTTTAGAAGTGATGCATGTCTTTGGCTTTTGTGTTTAGGTCAAATTAATTCAAACAAAATTCAAAGACTTATCAAAGATGGATTCTTAGGGCCCATCGACTTTGATAGTTTTCTAGTTTTTGAATCTTGTTTGGAGGGCAAAATGACCAAACGACTTTTTGATGCAAAAGGTAGAAGAGCCCAAGAGTTGCTAGAACTAGTACATTTAGATGTATGTAGTCCTATGTCAATCCAAGCAATATGTGGCTATAGCTATTTCATTACCTTCACTGATTTGATTATGTGTACCTAATGAAATGGAAGTCCAAAACTTTTGAAAAGTTCAAAGAGTTTAAGGCTAAAGTTGAGAATCAATTAAGTAAATGCATAAAGGTCATTCGATCTAATCGAGTTGGCGAATACCTTCTTGGGGATTTCAAGGATTACTTGACTGAAAATGGGAATATATCCCAGTTGACTGCACCTGAAACTCCACAACAAAATGGTGTAGTAGAAAGAAGGAATAGGACTATTTTAGATATGGTTAGATCCACGTTGAGTTATTCAACTCTACCAATTTCCTTTTGGGGATATGCCTTAAATACTACAATGTATCTTCTGAATTTAGTACCTTCGAAGTCTGTTCCTAAAACACATGTAGAGTTGTGGAATGGGCATAAGCCTAGTATGAGACATCTCCATATTTGGGGTTGTCCAGCACATGTGTTGAAAGGAAAGTCTGACAAGTATAGTCTAAAATAAAAGTGATATTCTTTGTAGGGTATCCAAAAGGAACTGTTGGAGGTTTATTCTATAATCATAAGGATAATAAAGTGTTTGTTAGCACAAATGTCAAATTCTTGGAAAATGACTATATGAATGATTGTACTCCTAAAAGTAGAGTTGTTTTGGCTGAAATGAATGAACCTGTAGTTGAACAATCAATGGATGAAACTAGGGATGATGTGGCTATATAAGATACACCACAAGACATTATTCATGACATGACTAGTACACAGGTGCCTCGTCGTAGTGAGAGAATTATTTGGCCTCCTATAATATTTATAGGTTTAGAGAAACTTATGAAACTATCTCAAAAGAGACTAAATCGGATCCTTACACTTATGAGGAGGCAATGAATGATATAGATTCACATCATTGGGTCAAAGTTATGAAATCTTAATTATATTCAATGTATTCCAATCATGTTTGGGATCTTGTAAAGGTGCCTAATAGCATTAAACCTCTTGATTGCAAATGGGTTTACAAGAGAAAGAGAGTAATAGATGAAAAGTTTGAAACCTTTAAAGTAAGGCTAGTGGCGAAGGGTATACATAAAAAGAGGGTATTGATTATAAAGAAACCTTTTCACCAGTAGTGATGAGAATCAACAAGCATTCAGGATCCATTGCATGTTCCAGTTGGGCCTATTACAAGAGCAAAATCCAAGAAGATCGAAGAAGCACTTAATGGGCTGATTCAAGAGATTTGGGCTGATTCTAACGCAGGACATTCCAAGCTTGGCCCAAAGGAAGCTTAAAACGAAATAAATTTAATTCAAGCTATTTAGGGCTAATCTGGCTTAATTGCGAGTGATTTATGGCATGAATAATGGCTGATTGACTTTTCAGCTCTACATCAGTAAATGCAGATTTTTTCCTATTTTGGATCTGCTAATTTCAGACCAAATCGACTTTTATTAGGGTTTTATTATTAGTACGTTTTTTAGGTATTTTCCTTGTTTTTAGGTGTATTTAATGCTTTTTAGGTCAAATTTGATTCCTGATATGGTAAGGTATCAACTAGGAGTTATTTTAGATTATATTTTCTTGTCTGTCAAGTTTTATGGAGCCCTTAAATAGACTCTGAAGTTTGTAAACGTTTTTTATAATATTATTGAATGAAAATCAGAAAATGTGAGGCTTTGCTCTCTTTTGGTTCTTCAAGAACTGCGAACTTATTAAGGATTCTTCCTTGTGGCGTT
>JACAVU010000007.1:19673396-19675896 GCA_014183005.1 Castanea mollissima | reverse complement strand
CCTTAAATAGGTTCTGAAGTTTGTAAACCTTTTTTATAATATTATTGAATAAAAATAAGAAAATGTGAGGCTTTGCTCTCTTTTGGTCTTCAAGAACTGTGCACTTATCAAGGATTCTTCCTCATGGCGTTCAAACTTTATACCTTTGGTTCGTGATTCTTTATAATCATTGGGTCAAGGTCAACTTATACCTTTGGTTCGTGTTTTGATTATAAACGTTGTGTCAGGGTTTCTATCATAAATCAGAATTTTAGCTTTCCTGGGTAAATATTTCAATATTTTTATTGGGTCTCAAAGCGTGTCAATTGAGATTCGCATCAGATTGGGTTTGGGTGCATATGAGAAAAGAAAGATTTCCGGCTTGTAGGTGGTCTAAGCTGTATCCTAGAGGGGATGGTCCATTTCAAATCCTTGAGAGAATCAATGATAATGCATACAAGTTGGATCTTCCAGGTGAGTATAACATTAGTGCTACAGTTAATGTTTCTGATATTTCTCCTTTTGATGTAGGTGACGATTCGAGGACGAATCCCTTTGAAGAGAGGGGGAATGATGAGAATCAACAAGGATTCAAGGATCCATTACATGTTCCAGTTGGGCTTATTACAAGAGCAAAATCCAAGAAGATCGAAGAAGCACTTAATAGGCTGATTCAAGAGATTTGGGCTGATTCTAACGCAGGACATTCCAAGCTTGGCCCAAAGGAAGCTTAAAATGAAATAAATTTAATTCATGTTATTTAGGGCTGATCTGGCTTAATTGCGAGTGATTTATGGCATGAATTAACGGCTGATTGACTTTTTAGCTCTATATCAGTGAATGCAAATTTTTTTCTATTTTGGATCTGCTAATTTCAGACCAAATTAACTTTTATTTAGGGTTTTATTGTTTAGTACGTTTTTTAGGTATTTTCCTTGTTTTTAGGTGAATTTAATGCTTTTTAGGTCAAATTTGATTCCTGATATGGTAAGGTATCAATTAGGAGTTATTTTAGATTATATTTTCTTGTCTGTCAAGTTTTATGGAGCCCTTAAATAGGCTCTGAAGTTTGTAAACGTTTTTTATAATATTATTGAATAAAAATCAGAAAAGGTGAGGCTTTGCTCTCTTTTGGTTCTTCAAGAACTGTGAACTTATCAAGGATTCTTCCTTGTAGCGTTCAAACTTTGTACCTTCGGTTCGTGATTCTTTATAATCATTGGGTCAAGGTTAACTTATACCTTTAGTTTGCATTTCGATTATAAACGTTGGGTCAGGGTTTCTATCAAAAATCTGAATTTTAGCTTTCTTGGGTAAATATTCCAATATTTTTGTTAGTTCTCAAAGCGAGTCGATTGAGGTTCGCATCAAGTAGCAATACTTAAGTCTATCAGAATTCTCTTATCCATTGCTGCTCATTATGATTATGAGATTTGGCAAATGGATGTCAAGACTGCATTTCTTAATGGCAATCTCGAAGAAGAAATCTATATGATACAACCGAAAGGTTTCATAGCAAAGAACCAAGAACATATGGTATACATGTTGAAAAGGTCCATTTATGGACTTAAGCAAACATCTAGGTCATGGAACATCAAATTTGATCAAGCAATCAAGTCATTTGGTTTTGAACAAAATCTTGATCAAATCTGATGTTCTATGACCTATCAAGTCGTTTGGTTTTGAACAAAATCTTGATGAACTATGTGTGTACAAAAGACATCGAGATAAAGTAGTAATGTTCCTAGCGTTTTATGTTGATGATATTCTACTCATTGGAAATGATATGTATGACATGCTTTGTACTAGACCAAATATCTGTTATTTAGTTAGCATGGTCAGCTGATATCACTCCAATCTAAGACCAAAACATTGGCAAGATGTAAAGCATATTCTCAAGTATCTACGGAGAACGAGAAATTATATGCTTGTTTACCATAGTGAGGATTTGATTCCCATTGGCTATACAAATTCAGATTTTCAATCAAATCTTGATTTCAAAAAATACAATTTAGATTGTGTATTTACCTTGGGAGGTGGAGTAATGCGAACCTCAATCGACACGCTTTGAAATCCAACAAAAATATTGGAATATTTACCCAGGAAAGCTAAAATTCATATTTATGATAGAAACCCTGACCCAATGTTTTTAATCGAATTGCGAACCAAAGGTATAAGTTGACATGGACCCAATGATTATAAAGAATCACGAACCGAAGGTATAAAGTTTGAACGCCACAAGGAAGAATCCCTAATAAATTCACAGTTCTTGAAGAACCAAAAGAAGAGCAAAGCCTCATATTTTCTGATTTTTAATCCATAATATAATATATATATATATATATATATAAACGTTTACAGACTTAAAAGCCTATTTAAGGACTCCATAAAAACTTGACAGACAAGAAAACATATTCTAAAATAACTCCTAATTGATACTTTACCATATCAGGAATCTAATTTGACCTAAAAAACATTAAATGCACCTAAAAATAAGGAAAATACCTAAAAAATGTTCTAA
>JACAVU010000007.1:19665896-19670896 GCA_014183005.1 Castanea mollissima | reverse complement strand
TCACAAGTTGATCCCACCATATAATAGCATAGTCAGTAAACTCAATGACAACGAGTTTTACCTTTTTCTCTTCGGAGTAGTTGTGGCACTCAAACATTAACTCCACCTTCTTCTCCCACTCCAAGTATGCTTCTGGATCATTTTTCCCTTGGAATGTTGGTATCTTCATTTTTATGTTTCCTAGGTTCATGTCAGTCTCATCTTGCCATCTTGGATCTCTTCGGAAACCTCTACAACGCCGTTCTCCCCTAGGCACAAACCTACCCTCATTGTTCAATGAAGCTTGATCTTCTTCATCTTCAAACTCATCATCGTGGTAGTCATCAGAATCATCCATGCGCCGCCTTTCTTGCCTTCTAGCATTAGGGCCTCTTGGGGAACGCTCCTTACGCAAAGTAACAATAACAGTGTCTTGCTTATCCATCTGATCCCGAATCTCATTAAACACTACGTTCATGCGTTCAAATTGTTGTTGCATAGCTTGCAACATGATGGAAAATTGTTAGAAAATAATTCCTCACAACACTCCCTCACGTGTTTGCACTCAAATTATGTCACTCACACTCGTGTTTCACTCTTAAATTGGTTTTTTCCCGATATTAGTCTCACACTCTCTTGCCTTTTTCCACTCGTAGCTTCCCCTTTTCAGTTCTGCATTAAACTAATAAACTTGATCAAGAAATTCAACTTGAAGTGTAAAACAACTACCAACGGTATGATAGAAACACTAAATCAAGGAAGAGGACAAAAGAAAAAAAAATATTCTGGTCTGAGAGAACTGAAACTACAAACAATTTTTTTTTGCTGTTTTCTATTTCTTTTTTTGATGTCTTTTTTTTTTTTTTTTTTTTCATGTTTTTTTTTTTTTTTTTGGAAACTGGGTGCACGATTTTCACCTAGTGTACTTCAACAAAAAAAAAAAAAAAAAAAAAAAAAGAATGATGAATGAAGAACACAAAAGAAACAGGATAGGATGATAACATGAAACAAAAGATAAAAGGATAGAAAACTGATTTTAGAACCTGGGCTCTGATACCAAATGATGCGAACCTCAATCGACACGGTTTGAGACCCAACAAAAATATTAGAATATTTACCTAGGAAAGCTAAAATTCAAATTTGTGATAGAAACCCTGACCCAACGTTTATAATCGAAATGTGAACCAAAGGTATAAGTTGACCTTGACCCAATGATTATAAAGAATCACGAACCGAAGGTATAAAGTTTGAACGCCACAAGGAAGAATCCCTGATAAGTTCACAGTTCTTGAAGAACCAAAAGAAGAGCAAAACCTCACCTTTTTTTATTTTCAATCCATAATATAATATATATATATATATATTATATATATATATATATATATATATAAACGTTTATAGACTTAAGAGCCTATTTAAGGACTCCATAAAAACTTGACATACAAGAAAACATATTCTAAAATAACTTCTAATTGATACCTTACCATATTAGGAATCTAATTTGACCTAAAAAGCATTAAATGCACCTAAAAATAAGGAAAATACCTAAAAAACGTTCTAAATAATAAAAGCCCTAAATTCAGGTAGATTTGGTCTGAAATAGCAGCTCTAGAATAGGAAAAAAATCTCCATTAACTGACATAGAGCTGGAAAGTCTATCAGACATTAATCCACGCCATAAATCACTCCAAATTAAGCGAGATCATCCCTAAATTGCTCAAATTAATTTATTACGCTTTCATCTTCCTTTGGGCCAAGCTTGGAATGTCCGGCTTTAGAATCAGCCAAAATCTCTTGAATCAGCCCATTAAGTGCTTCTTTGATTTTCTTGGATCTTGCTCTTGTAATAGGCCCAACTGGAACATGCAATGGATTCTTGAATGCTTGTTGATTCTCATCATGGAGCCATAAGTTGGAGGAGTGTTAAGCGATCTTGTATTATGGACTCCACCATGGAAGCTGAATATGTTGCTACTTGTGAAGCAGCAAAAGAAGCTGTTTGGCTCAAGAAATTCCTTTCTGATCTTGGTGTTATGAGAATGGATCAAGTTCCTATCACATTGTTTTGAAACAATAGTAGAGCGGTTGCACAATCCAAAGATCCAAGAAATCACAAGAAAGGAAAGCACATTGAGAGAAAGTACCACATCATTCAAGACATTGTTACTCGTGGAGATGTAGTAGTAGCAAAGATTGAAAGTACAAATAATCTAGCAGAGCCCTTTACCAAAGCCTTGCCTCAAAGGACTTTCGAGTCACATTGGTAGGAATGGGAGTTAGATTAGTGCACAATAGTCTTTAGGGCAAGTGGGAGATTGTTAGGATTAGTGCCCTTAAATCCTATGTATGATATTATGTATTACATTATGTGTGACATTATGTATGACTTAATGTTGTAATGAATAAAGTTATTTTATTATAATCTAAAATAATAGTAACATGAATATTGGACATTATCATATAGTCCATGAGATGCATAGTATATGATTTATGTGAAAAGTCACAGAAGATATAAATTACAAGTTCTTTGTAAACTCAAAATTTAAGTTTGTAGTCGGTGATGAAATTGAGCATTTCATCTGCAAAGACTATAATATATCAACTAAGATAATTTTTCTTTATCATGGAAGTGGAGACTTCTAGTTGATGTGTTGATATATTTTAAAAGTTAAAACATATTGAACTGGGCCGCTGTAAGATTTATTACTCTCCAAACAACTGCCAAATGAATAATAAATCTCATGACTTCTATTTGCATGAACTCTTAATCTTGAGAGAATAATGGACTTGATCATGAGGTGTAGGTTGCTTTGATATATCAGGAGTGAGATCTAAAGTGACGGTCAAAACCTTAGTATGTTGGGCAGCCACATTTAGTGTTGATGGAACATATATCCTCAAGATGGAATTCATAATCTCTTAACAGAGATATAAAATATTCCCTTGAGATAAGTTTAATGGGTTCAATTATGTTGAGAGTTAGGGTTACTAAAGTATATATTTATGAAATTGGATTTCATAAATATAAGATGAATAACTTTAAAGGATTAAACCGGGTACTCAAGGATTAAGATGTAGTAATCTATAAAGTGGCAGTCTACATTAATGACTTTTTATTACTACGAATATTTTATGAAGGAGTTGCATGTATAATAAAGTCTTGGGATATAATTTATAAATAAAGTCTAGAGTGCAACTATATTTATATAGTGGTATTAAATATAGTTAATAGTAACTTTGGACTTGTCAAGAGTTGACAGAAAAGCCTAAGGCCCATTGGAACTAGTGTTTTATTGGTCCCACTCCAAGCCACACAAAGCCCAATTGGAAAAGGCCCAAAAGACTAGCTAATGAGAATCAACAAGCATTCAAGGATCCATTGCATGTTCCAGTTGGGCCTATTATAAGAGCAAGATCCAAGAAGATCCAAGAAGCATTTAATGGGCTGATTCAAGAGATTTGGGCTGATTCTAACGCAGGACATTCCAAGCTTGGCCCAAAGGAAGATGAAAGTGTAATAAATTTAATTCAAGCTATTTAGGGCTGATCTGGCTTAATTGGGAGTGATTTATGGCATGAATTAATGGCTGATTGACTTTCCAGCTCTGTATCAGTTAAGGCAGATTTTTTCCTATTTTGGATCTGTTAATTTCAGACCAAATCAACTTTTATTTAGGGTTTTATTATTTAGTACGTTTTTTAGGTATTTTCCTTGTTTTTAGGTGCATTTAATGTTTTTTAGGTCAAACTTGATTCCTGATATGGTAAGGTATCAATTAGGAGTTATTTTAGAATATATTTTCTTGTCTGTCAAATTTTGTGGAGTCCTTAAATAGGCCCTGAAGTCTGTAAACAATTTTCAGAAAATTATTGAATAAAACATCAGAAAAGGTGAGGCTTTGCTCTCTTTTGGTTCTTCAAGAACTGTGAACTTATCAAGGATTCTTCCTTGTGGCGTTCAAACTTTATACCTTTGGTTCATGATTCTTTATAATCATTGGGTCAAGGTCAACTTATACATTTGGTTCGCGTTTCGATTATAAACGTTGAGTCAGGGTTTCTATCATAAATCTGATTTTTAGCTTTCCTGGGTTAAATATTCCAATATTTTTGTTGGGTCTCAAAGTGTGTCGATTGAGGTTCGCATCATTTGGTATCAGAGCACAGGTTCTAAAATCAGTTTCCTATCCCTTTATCTTTTGTTTCCTGTTATCATCCTTTCTTGTTTCTTTTGTGTCTTCATTCATCGTTCTTATTTTTTTTGTCTTTGTTGAAGTGCACTAGGTTAAAATCGTGCACCCAGCTCCCAAAAAAAAAAAAAAAAAAAACGTGAAAAAAAAAATCTGAAAAAAAAAATTGTTTGTAGTTTCAGTTCTCTCAGACTAAAATATTTTTTTTCTTTTGTCTTCTTCCATTGATTTGGTATTTCTGTTATATTTTCTTGCCATTGGTATTTGTTTTAACACTACAAGTTGAATTTATTAATCAAGTTTATTAGTTCATTGCAGAACTGAAAAGGCGAAGTTACGAGTGGAAAAAGGCAAGAGAGTGTGAGACTAATATCGGGAAAAAGCCAATTTAATAGTGAAACACGAGTGGGAGTGACATAATTTGAGTGCAACACGTGAGGGAGTGTTGTGAGGAATTATTTCTAACAAATCTTTATTGTTTCAAAAGTATGTCTTTCAAGTGTGAAACATCAAATAGGGAAGGAGGGGAGGAGTCGTCCATCATTTTGCAGGCTATGCAACAACAATTTGAACGCATAACGTGGTGTTTAATGAGATTCGAGATCAGATGGATAGGCAAGACACTGTTATTGCTACTTTTCGTGAGGAGCGTCCCCAAAAAGGCCCAAATACTAGAAGGCAAGAAAGGCGTTCTCACATGAATGATTCTGATGACTACCACGAGGATGAGTTTGAAGAGGAAGAAGATCAAGCTTCATTGAACAATGAAGGCAGGTTTGTGCCAAGGAGAGAAAGGCGTGGTAGAGGTTTCCGAAGAGATCCAAGATGGCA
>JACAVU010000007.1:19613396-19660896 GCA_014183005.1 Castanea mollissima | reverse complement strand
ATATACATCTATAGAATCTGGGCCTTTTCTGATGTTATGCAATTCTCCCTTGAGATTCATCACATGTGATCTTGAGATAGAGGAGAATCTATTTTCCAAAAATCTCCATACCTCCAATGCTGAAGAACATCGAACAGTTAAAGCAAGAATTGAAGGTGTTAATGTGGAGCTGATAAAGGTAAGCACGGATTTTTCCTTTGATTTCCATATAAGGTAGTCTGGATTGAGTACTGTAGTAACATCACTAGAAAGATCCTTCAGAAATTTCTCTAAAGCAAGTTGAACTTCATCTAGAAGCACAATCATTGAGTAAGTTTCCAGCTCCATTAAGATTTGGTGCTTCCAAACTATGTAATTCAAATTGAGTTTAATAGTCATCATGTTAGCCATATTTGACAACAACAATACAGGCTAATGGATAAGATTGATTGGTGAAGTTGTTGGCGATGGAAACATAGTAGAAGATGAAGTTGTTGATGTTGAAGCTGCCATTGTTGAGCTTGTATTGGCAGGGATCAATTGCTCTGATGCCGTGAAAGAAATTGAATAAAGTTTGAAAATAAGAACAACTATGAAACAAGCAAACTATGAAGAACTCAGAGGAGTAAAGAGGAACGAGAGAGAGAGAGAGAGAGAGAGTCCAAGAACGACAACATTTTATACTCTTCATTAATACACACATGCCTCATTTTATACTCGACGTAGCGGTTGACTCTCATACCAAATGTTAGAAACTCTTGTATAGAACTCACCCTTGAAAATCGGCTTTCAAGGGGAGGGTGCCAAAGAACTTATAAATACATGGTTAAGTTTATACTTAATCCATGTGGAACACTAGAATTATAACATATAGATACTAGGATTATAACATAGCCATACTTCCATTCTTCACCATCATCAAAATTGTTCTGATAACAATGAAGTTTCTTTTGATAAATTTCACTAACAATGTACAATTTTTTTTTTCCTTTTCTCCAAAAAATGTTGTTGCTGCTGCCTTGTCATGCAGAAAACTGGACACAAATATTTGTGATATTTTCTTATTTCAGTTAGATGATGGTTTTATATTGAACTAGTTTTATAATGCTCTAACCAAGATTCATGCAGACACCATGAGCGGGAGCCCAGACTCCAAGAAATTAAATTTAAAGATGAATCCATTAGACAAACACATACGACCTCTTCATCTACTATATTAAGATCAACTGCAGAAATTTCCACTGTAAAAATCCAACACAAATAACAAAGAGAAACAATAAAAGAAAAATCTACAAGTGGAAAATTTTATGTATGCAATGCAAAACAAAAGGCTTAAAAAGAAGTTAAGGTAGATTAGAAGACAAATTGAAATGCAATGCCCTCTACTCCAATATTTGTGTTTAGAGCTTCCAATGCTCAAAATTCAAGCAAAGCCCACAATTATTGCTTCATCAAGACCATGGTGGTACATGTAATAAATTATTACACTTACAATTCTATGGCGTAGGGTCAATAAGTTCACACCAAAAATCCCCTTTTTCGTTTGGAAATAACAAAAATAAATAAATTCAAACAAAACCTAGTTTTAAATTCCATTCTAGATTGGTTAAAACAAAATATTTTGGTACCAGTATTGATGCGAACCTCAATCAACGCGCTTTGAGACCCAACAAAAATATTGGAATATTTAATACCAAATGATGCGAACCTCAATCGACACGATTTGAGACCCAACAAAAATATTGGAATACTTGCCCAAGAAAGCTAAAATTCAGATTTTGATAGAAACCCTGACCCAACGTTTATAATCGAAATGTGAACCAAAGGTAGTTGACCTTGACCCAATGATTATAAAGAATCATGAACCAAAGGTATAAAGCTTGAACGCCACAAGGAAGAATTCTTGATAAGTTCACAGTTCTTGAAGAACCAAAAGAGGAGCAAATCCTCACCTTTTCTGATTTTATTCAATAATATTCTAAAAAAACGTTTACAGACTTATGGGCCTATTTAAGGGCTACATAAAACTTGACAGACAAGAAAATATCTTCTAAAATAACTCCTAATTGATATCTTACCATATCAGGAATCAAATTTGACGTAAAAAGCATTAAATTCACCTAAAAACAAGAAAATAAATCACCTAAACCTAAAATAACGTTTTTACATAAAAATACCAAAAATAATAAATTACAATAAATAAACAGTAAATTGTGTCCTACATCAGACCCCTCCTGATGTAGAACACAATTTACTGTTTAATTATTGTAATTTATTATTTTTAGTATTTTTAGGTAAAAACGTTATTCTAGGTTTAGGTGATTTATTTCCTTATTTTTAGGTACATTTAATGCTTTTTATGTCAAATTTGATTCCTGATATGGTAAGGTATCAATTAGGAGTTATTTTAAAATATATTTACTTATCTGTCAAGTTTAATGGAGCCCTTAAATAGGCTCTTAAGTCTATAAATGTTTTTCATATAATATTATTAAATAAAAATCAGAAAATGTGAGGTTTTGCTCTCTTTTGGTCTTCAAGAACTGTGAACTTATCAAGGAGCTTCCTTGTGACGTTCAAATTTTATACCTTCGGTTCGTGATTCTTTATAATCATGGGTCAAGGTCAACTTATACCTTTGGTTCGCGTTTCGATTATAAACGTTGGGTCAGGTTTCTTTCAAAAATCTGAATTTTAGCTTTTTTGGGTAAATATTCCAATATTTGTTGGGTCTCAAAGGTGTCGATTGAGGTTCGCATCACCTCCACTTGAAACAAACTCGTCCTCGAGTTCATCTTTGAAATCTGAAATCTTCCGCTCCAAATAAACAAATTATTCGAATGCTTTAATGACTTGATTCGGTAATGAAACTTGAATCCTTCATAAAGTGTAGCACAAAATTTTTTCATCTACTTTCAATTTATTTGCAACATCAATCAACAAAAGGTTGATAATAAAGTTAAAATTTTGTACTCCAAGAAAATCAACATATTGTTATAGTCATCTTCAACAAATAAACTGAGACTTGAGGATTGTGAGTTGCGGACTCATCCTCATATTTGACCTCAATTAAAATTTCTACAAGTTCTCAATAATACCATCTCTTTTTTTTTTTCGTTGTTTTTTTTTTCTCTTTTTTTCGCTTTTTTTTTTGGATTTTAACAAAAAAAAAAGATAAAGTGATAGAAAACTGATTTTAGAACTCGTGCTCTGATAATTCCTCACAACACTCTCTCACGTGTTGCACTCAAATTATGTCACTCCCACTCGTGTTTCACTATTAAATTGGCTTTTTCCCGATATTAGTCTCACACTCGCCTTTTTCCACTCGTAGCTTCCCTTTTTCAGTTCTGCATTAAACTAATAAACTTGATCAAGAAATTCAACTTGTAGTATTTTAAAAAATACCAACGGCAAAAAAATATGACAGAAACACTAATCAAAGGAAGAGGTCAAAAGAAAGAAAACGATATTCTGGTCTGAGAGAATTGAAACTACAAACAATTTTTTTTTTTCTAATTCTTTTTGATGTCTTTTTCTTTTCTTTTTTTTGGAGCTAGGTGCAGGATTTTAACCTAGTGCACTTCAGCAAAAACAAAAAAAAAATAAAAACGATGAAGAAGGACACAAAAGGAATAGGATAGGATGATAACAGGAAAAAAAAAAAAAATAAAGGGATAGAAAACTGATTTAGAACCTGTGTTCTGATACCAAATGATGCAAACCTCAATCGACACGCTTGAGACTCAACAAAAATATTGGAATATTTAATACCAAATAATGCGACCTCAATTGACACGCTTTGAGACCCAACAAAAATATTGGAATACCTGCCCAAGAAAGCTAAAATTCAGTTTTTGATAGAAACCCTGATCAACGTTATAATCGAAATAGGAACCAAGGTAGTTGACCTTGACCAATGATTATAAAGAATCACGAACCAAAGGTATAAAGTTGAACGCCACAAGGAAGAATCCTTGATAAGTTCACAGTTCTTGAAGAACAAAAGAGGAGCAAAGCTTCACCTTTTCTGATTTTATTCAATAATATTCTAAAAAAACGTTTACAGACTTATGGGCCTATTTAAGGGCTACATAAAACTTGACAGACAAGAAAATATCTTCTAAAATAACTCCTAATTGATATCTTACCATATCAGAATCAATTGACGTAAAAAGCATTAAATTCACCTAAAAACAAGAAAATAAATCACCTAAACCTAAAATAACGTTTTTACATAAAAATACCAAAAATAATAAATTACATAAATAAACAGTAAATTGTGTCCTACATCAGACCCCTCCTGATGTAGAACACAATTACTGTTTAATTATTGTAATTTATTATTTTAGTATTTTTAGGAAAAACGTTATTCTAGGTTTAGGTGATTTATTTCCTTTTTAGGTACATTTAATGCTTTTTTGTCAAATTTGATTCCTGATATGGTAAGGTATCAATTAGGAGTTATTTTAAAATATATTTACTTATCTGTCAAGTTTAATGGAGCCCTTAAATAGGCTCTTAAGTCTATAAATGTTTTTCATATAATATTATTAAATAAAAATCAGAAAATGTGTGGTTTTGCTCTCTTTTGGTTCTTCAAGAACTGTGAACTTATCAAGGATTCTTCCTTGTGACGTTCAATTTTATACCTTCGGTTCGTGATTCTTTATAATCATTGGGTCAAGGTCAACTTATACCTTTGGTTCGCGTTTCGATTATAAACGTTGGTCAGGTTTCTTTCAAAAATCTGAATTTTAGCTTTTTTGGGTAAATATTCCATATTTTTGTTGGGTCTCAAAGAGGTGTCGATTGAGGTTCGCATCACCTCCACTGAAACAAAATCGTCCTCGAGGTCATTTTGAAATCTGAAATCTTCCGCTCAAAATAAACAAATATTTCGAATGCTTTAATGACATTGGGTAATGAAACTTGAATCCTTCATAAAGTGTAGCACAAAATTTCTTCTCATCTACTTTCAATTTATTTGCAACATCAATCAACAAAAGGTTGATAATAAAGTTAAAATTTTGTACTCCAAGAAAATCAACATATTGTATAGTCATCTTCAAATAAACTGAGACTTGAGGATTGTGGTGCGGACTCATCCTCATATTTGACCTCAATAAATTTCTACATGTTCTCAACTTACCATCTCTTCTTTTTTTTTTTCGTTGTTTTTTTTTTCTCTTTTTTTCGCTTTTTTTTTTTGGATTTTAACAAAAAACAAAAGATAAGTGATAGAAAACTGATTTTAGAACTCGTGCTCTGATAATTCCTCACAACACTCTCTCACGTGTTGCACTCAAATTATGTCACTCCCACTCGTGTTTCACTATTAAATGGCTTTTCCCGATATTAGTCTCACACTCGCCTTTTTCCACTCGTAGCTTCCTTTTTCAGTTCTGCATTAAACTAATAAACTTGATCAAGAAATTCAACTTGTAGTATTTTAAAAAATACCAACGGCAAGAAAATATGACAGAACACTAATCAAAAAAGGAAGAGGTCAAAAGAAAACGATATTCTGGTATGAGAGAATTGAAACTACAAACAATTTTTTTTTTTCTAATCTTTTCTGATGTCTTTTTCTTTTCTTTTTTTTGGGAGCTAGGTGCATGATTTTAAACTAGTGCACTTCAGCCAAAACAAAAAAAAAATAAAAACGATGAATGAAGGACACAAAAGGAATAGGATAGGATGATAACAGGAAAAAAAAAAAAAAAATAAAGGATAGAAAAATGATTTTAGAACCTGTGTTCTGATACCAAATGATGCAAACCTCAATCGACACGCTTTGAGACTCAACAAAAATATTGGAATATTTAATACCAAATAATGCGAACCTCAATTGACACGCTTTGAGACCCAACAAAAATATTGGAATACCTGCCCAAGAAAGCTAAAATTCAAATTTTGATAGAAACCCTGATCAACGTTTATAATCGAAATAGGAACCAAAGGTAGTTGACCTTGACCCAATGATTATAAGAATCACGAACCAAAGGTATAAAGTTTGAACGCCACAAGGAAGAATCCTTGATAAGTTCACAGTTCTTGAAGAACCAAGAGGAGCAAAGCTTCACCTTTTCTGATTTTATTCAATAATATTCTGAAAAAACGTTTACACTTATGGTAGGGCCTATTTAAGGGCTCCATAAAACTTGACAGACAAGAAAATATCTTCTAAAATAACTCCTAATTGATACCTTACCATATCAGGAATCAAATTTGACGTAAAAAACATTAAAGTCACCTAAAAACAAGAAAATAAATCACCTAAACCTAAAATAACATTTTTACATAAAAATACCAAAAATAATAAATTACAATAAATAAACAGTAAATTGTGTCCTACATCAAACCCCTCCTGATGTAGAACACAATTTACTGTTTAATTATTGTAATTTATTATTTTTGGTATTTTTAGGTAAAAACGTTATTTTAGGTTTAGGTGATTTATTTCCTTATTTTGAGGTATATTTAATGTTTTTTAGGTCAAATTTGATTCCTAATATGGTAAGGTATCAATTAGGAGTTATTTTAAAATATATTTACTTATCTGTCAAGTTTGATGGAGCCCTTAAATAGGCTCTTAAGTCTATAAACGTTTTTCATATAATATTATTGAATAAAAATCAGAAAAGGTGAGGTTTTTCTCTCTTTTGGTTCTTCAAGAACTGTGAACTTATCGAGGATTCTTCCTTGTGGCTAGGGCTGTCCACGGGTCGAGTCAGCCCGGGTTTGGGCCCAACCCGCACTCGACCCGATGGAGTCGGGTCACTGAAAATGGGCCCGTAACCAACCAAAATAGTGGTTAAATCCGCCGGGTTGGATCATCGGTTGAAACGGGTCGGATTCATCGGATTGGCGGGTTGGATCAATTTGAGCCTTTTTATTGGATTCAATTTTTTTGGGCCTTTTTGGCCAAAATTATTGGGCTTTTCAAGGAATTAATAGAGTGGGCGGGCTTTTTACTTAATTTCTTTTAAATTGGGCCTTCAATTATTGACCAAAACTCCAGATTTATACTCCTTACATCTGTATGAATTTGGCCAGAACAGTATTGCATTTGTGAACAAAAATATACAAAAGTAAAACCTGGGAACTGTTAAAACATCAATAGCATTATAAACCTAGGCATCAATCAAACAAATAATCCTGGGAACTGTTAAACATCAACATCATTATAAACCTAAGCATCAATCAAACAAATATTTTCCAAATTATAACAAATGTTTTCCAAATTAATACTAAGCAGCATTGTTACCACCTGTTACTCATCCACACATAATGACATAATAACAAATATTTTCCAAATTGTCCAAGCCTTTAAGGCCTGGGCAGTACCAATCTGAAACACCTGTTACTAAAATATTTTCCATATTTTCCAAATTGTTACCACCTGTTACTCATCAATCTATCAATCTGAAACACAGATCTACCAACCATTCTATACATCAAACAAATATCCAGAATCACACAGTAGCCAGCATTACTAAAAATACTCCATATCTTCATAATTCCACACACACATATATATATATATATATATATATATATATATATATATATATTATATATATATATATAAGCCATTGAGGCAGCAGATAAGGCAGTAAACTACCAAAGCATTAGGCAATATTCCCAGCAGTATATATAATTAGTTACAATTATGAAATACTATTAAGTATTTCAAAAAAAGCTTTCCTAAAGCAATAAAGAACTACTCTATTATCTATAGTTCACAAGTCCATAACTTATAAAAAGGAAAGCCTACACTGATGCTAAGTTTTCCTTTTTATAAGCAAGACAAGTTCATGTATATTAGAAAAGCTACCAAAAAACTTCAAAATATATCCAAAAAAACTGCCTCCTTTACAAAATGCGACATTCCTTCCTCCTACAATACAATGGGGAAAAAAATATTTAGCTACAGAATAACCAAAAGGGAAGGATCATATGAACAAAAATTACAAGGGCAGAAACATACCCAATCTGTGATCATTCATCAATACTAATGGTGGTACGAGTACCACCTTTGCTTGAGCAGGAACTAGAACTTGCTGCTGTTGTTGCTTGATTTAAAACTGGAAAAGAAAAAATTGAGACAATGGATTAAATTTTGCTCAAGTATATGACACATTTAATAACACTTAATAGACTAGCAGTTTGGAAGTTAAACATATTACCTAATTCATGAAATTCATCCTCCAAGACCTCAACCTCATCCTTTGACTTGCGAAAAGAAATTGGGACATGGGCTTGCAGCCAGTTTTGAGCACAAACAAGATTTTGAACTATAAGAGGGGAGAGTGAACTTCTAAATGGATCAAGTATGCGCCCACCGATACTAAATGATGATTCAAAAGCAACTGTAGAAACAGGTACAGCCAACACATCCCTAGTCATTTTGGACAGCACTTGGTACCTATCTGAATTGGCTTTCCACCACCCCAAAATCTCAAACTTCACATCCCTTCTACTTTCACAATTTTCAGCCAAATATCTTTCAATCTCATTGCTACACCCTATAGACTTCTCAACCTCTAAAAACCGCTCATATCGTGAATTAACCATCGCATATGGATCACTACCACCAATTGTATCACCTTCCATGTGTGTCCTTTCATTCTCACTTGGTACTACCCCATTTGGCGAATCAACCCTAGGGTAAACATCATACAACCTATCCATGGTCTTCCTCACTAAATAAACCATCTCATCAGCCACTGACTCCCCATAAATTTCAGAAAAAGAAAACTTCAAAAACATCATTTTCTTCCTCGGATCAAGAACCACAGCCACATACAAAAGCTGATTAATTTTATCCCCTTTCCCCCAGTACTTTTCAAATTTAGCTTCCATTTTAGTTGCCATGTTTTTCAAGAGAAGATTTTCAGATTTAATTAAATGAGCAATATTCTCTTGAATCACAAACATCTCATCAAAGAAGGTATTTGAAGTAACATACAATGAACCGGAAAACTTTTTTGTTGCATTGTAAAAAAGCTTCAAGAAACCCACAAATGTCCTACAATTTTAAAATCAACCCCACAAGGAGCTCCCAACCCACCACTATTTTCCTTGTTCAAAAAGTACGAACAATAGCTATCATCCTCAAAGTCCATTCTTAGGAACACTTTCTCAAATTTTTCAGCAGTATCTAACATGAGATAGGTAGAGTTCCACCTAGTAGGTACATCAAGACTTAGTAAACACTTGGACTCAATACCTAATCTCTCCATAAAACTCCTAAAAATTTGATTTCTATTTGGTGAGGACTTCACATACCTCACCGCTTCACGCACCCTAGCAATGGACGCATCAATTTCTTTCAAACCATCTCCCACAATCAGATTTAGAATATGTGCACAACACCTCATGTGCAAGAACTCATGTTCTAAAATAGTCCCCTTCCAATCTTTAGTTACTGTTTGTAAAAATTTAATGGTAGTGCCATTAGAGGAAGCATTATCCACTGTTAAGGTGAATATGCCATCAACACCCCACTCACGCAAACACATCTCAATCTTCCTACCTATAGTCTCCCCCCTATGGTTCTCCACTTGACAAAAATTCAGAATCCTCTTATGCAAGTTCCAATCATCATCAATAAAATGACATGTGAGGGACATATAATTCAGATTTTGAATACTAGTCCATGTGTCCGTAGTAAGGCACACCCTACGACCTTTCAAGGCTTCCCTTAGTTTCTTTTTCTCAACACCATAAATGCCAATCACATCCCTAGCTACAGTTTGACGAGATGGAATTTCCCTAATTTGCAACTTAGGTTGTAAGGTTGTTGAATATTTTTAAAACCCATACCCTTCAACTAGCCTAAATGGCAACTCATCTATTATAATCATTTCAGCAAGTGCCTTCCTAGAAGCCTCAACAGTAAAGGCTGATGGTACAAGCTGAAACCCTTCCCCCTTGGGTTCAAATGCTAAGGTTTGTTGCCCTTTAAGTGAAACTCTATTAGGGTTCTTAACACATTTTGGTGTATGATTCAATAAATTAGTAGTACCATGTCCCTTACTATTAGCACGATAAGTTTTTTTGCAATAATGGCAAACAGCCTTAAATTGACCCTCACTAATCTTTATTTTTTCAAAATGATCCCAAGCACTAGACTTTTTCCTATTACTACCACAATCAACAACTGCCTCACACACCTTGGTTTTATCCTTAGGTTTAGGTGGAAGTGCCTCAGCACTAGTTGGAGTGGCCACAGGTTCAGCTTGGACAGTAGGATCAACTTGGGTAGCGGGTATTGTTTTGGAAGGGGGTGTATCACTAGAGGTTTCCATAGCCTAAAGACATCAAATTTAAGCATTAGAAAACAACCATAATAAACTATTCCTAAGAAAGATCATTGTAGTTGACCTCTTAAAAGGGCAAAGTCACATACACTACACCTTTGTAGAATAAGAAATATTATTATGCATAAGTATTATCTTCACAAGTATTGATTTCATTTGAAACTTAGTGTTCTGTATCAAGGTATATTACATAGCACTTCATGATTTCATTTTAAATTACATGCATGTTTAAGAGTCAAAACAAAACTAAGCACTTATATAACTATAAGCATTTGAAAGAAATTGTCCTTGGCAAAAGTTTTTATATCCATAAACAATAAAGATAAGAGGGACAGGATGTAACTAAATATCGAAATACCTATGAGCACCTTCAGCACACTGACCGAGCAACCTCACTAAATTCTTATGCTGAACACGTCCAATTGCTTCAACTTCAACCTTAAACTCCTTCTCAGCTTGTCCTCTAAAGCAAAAAAAAATTACCCCAATTAAGCTTTCTCTACCATAACCCCCACAACACAAAGCACATGAAACACTTGTTCAACATATAATCCATACCTTCAACTCTCAAAGTTATAACAAATCAACAAACAATCAATTAGTTATAATAAGTTCCAATCAATACAATGTTAAAAGTTGAAACTTTTTTTTTTATAAATATAAATAGTGACAAATTAATTAGTGACAAATTAAAAAACGTCCATCTGAATTAACACATTAAATCCCAGAGAGCAACAGATAAGGCAGGGCAAGTAGGGGAAGTGGGAATTGGGAGGAAAGGCAGCAAAAGCAATTCATTCTCACTGCCTCTGCCTTCGCTGGTTATGGACTTATGATACAAAAAAGCTCTCATTTATTATTAAGGTAAGGTAAGCACCTCTCTTCTTCATAATCATATATGCTCTACTTCTACTACTACTACTTCTTTGTCTGTGTCTGTATCTCGTAGCCTAGGAATCTGTATCCTCTTCCTCTTCCTCTTCCAATGCTATATGCTATTTTCAGTTATTTGTTTTCTTAAGGAATCAAAAGCTTAACATTCTATGTTTCTCGTCTCCATTGATAACATGCTAGTAACTAACTGCCATGATTTCGTTTCTACTATCACTACTAAAACACCAACCGATCCTTGTGGTAAAATTTTGGGGTCAGCCATAGACTAGTTAGAGATTCTTTTCTACTACTCAAAAACAAAATTGCATTATTTGGTTCTCCTTTGACACTCTTTATATCCATTCACTTGCTCTCAACCCTTCTTACAATTTGCCATTTGTTTGGTTCTATTCAATTATACATAGAAGCAAAGTATTTAAAACTAACACCCCAAGTAAAAAAGATTAAAAATCCATAAATATACTCAGTTACATAAAAAAAAAGCAACAACCAAACAAAGTAACAAACATCAACTTCCCAACCGGATTCATAACAACACAAAGCAAGGTAATTAAAACTCACATTCCTAGTAATTATAAGGTTAAAATTTTATAACAAAGGAAAAAAAAAACAAAGAGTGAGCCGAAAAATTAAGTTACTTTTCATATAATTCTAATTAAAACTCACAACCGGATTCATAACATTTAGTTACTTTTCATATAATTCTTATTACAATATCCTAAAAATAAATCATTTGAACAAAATGATAAACCCATATCACAGATTCACAAACACAAGATACAGAAAAAGAGGGATGAAAAGGGGAAAAAATTACCTGATCTGAGACTAGGAAGCTGAGACAGAGAGGCTGAGAAGACACATGGAGTGCAGAAACTATAAAAATTTTGAACCTTTGATAGTTTGATGTAAAGGAAGGAGTAAAGGACTTGGTTTGTTTCAAAAAATAAAGACAAATTTTGAAATCAGTAGAGACTAGAAAGCAGAAAGAAAAAAGAACTCAACTTGACCAATTATAAAAGAGAGAGATGAGGTTGAGCTTGAGACTTAAGAGAGAGTGAGCCGAGTATGGGTCTGATTTGGGTTTTGATTTGAACTTTGTGAAGTGTTAAGAGAGAGTAGCCGAGACTTGGGCATGGGGAAGTAGCCGAGACTTATGGGTCTGATGAGGGTTGAGCTTGAGACTTAAGAGAGAGTAGCCGAGACTTGGACATGGGGAAGTGTAGCCGAGAGAGGCCCGAGACTCCACTTGAACTCTTGAAGTGTACTGTGTCTGTGACTCTATGTAGGCCGGTGTAGCCGAGATTGGACCATGGACCATGGAGATGGTAGATTCTTGAAACCCTAAGAGTAGAGGCATGGGGAAGTGAATTTTTTTTTGATTTGAAGTGCTGTGCTTGTGTAGCTGTTTGGCCACTCCAAATCTTCAGTGATCAGAGATTGAAGTTCAGCAGATTTTTTTTTTTTTTTTGAGGCCATGACTCATCAGGGATTCAAGGACCAAGGTAAAGGAGATTGTGTTTGTGTGGTGGAACCGTGGAAGTGTGGAACTTCTCTCAGACTCTCAGCTCTCTATGCGTGGAAAGTTGAAACTTGAAATAATGTTTGGCATTTTCAAAAGTTCAAAACCGTGGGAGCAAGTGGTTTTAGGAGCTTTACCACTATTTGCACTTCAGCTTTTTGTCCCATCACCTGCCGTGTAGGTCTTAACAAGTCACTGAAGTAGTCTTCTTTGATTAGTCCAATCAACCCACTTTCCCAAGCTTCAGACTTCACGGGTCTATTGACTGCATGTATATATATATATATATATTTTCACTTAACTATCGGTCGGGTCGGATTATGCGGGTATTTAACCCCTTAACCCGCCACCCGAACCGATTTTTTAGTTTTTATTAGAGGGGGACCCGAATCCGAACCACCATGGACTTCGGGTCCACCCGTTGGGCCTCGGGTCGGTCGGATTCGGACGGGTTGATCGGGTCTTTTACCCGCTGGACAACCCTACTTGTGGCGTTCAAATTTTATACCTTCAGTTCGTGATTCTTTATAATCATTGGGTCAAGGTCAACTTATACCTTTGGTTCGCGTTTCGATTATAAACGTTGGGTCAGGTTTCTTTCAAAAATCTGAATTTTAGCTTTTTTGGGTAAATATTCCAATATTTTTGTTGGCTCTCAAAGCCTGTCGATTGAGGTTCGCATCACCTCCACTTGAAACAAACTCGTCCTCGAGTTCATCTTTGAAATCTGAAATCTTCCACTCCAAATAAACAAATATTTCGAATGCTTTAATGACTTGATTCGGTAATGAAACTTGAATCCTTCATAAAGTGTAGCACAAAAATTCTTCTCATTACTTTCAATTTATTTGCAACATCAATCAACAAAAGGTTGATAATAAAGTTAAAATTTTGTACTCCAAGAAAATCAACATATTGTATAGTCATCTTCAACAAATAAACTGAGACTTGAGGATTGTGAGTTGTGGACTCATCCTCATATTTGACCTCAATTAAATCTTCCACAATGTTCTCAATAATTACCATCTCTTCATTTTTTTTCGTTGTTTTTTTTTTTCTCTTTTTTTTCACTTTTTTTTTGGATGATAACAGAAAACAAAAGATAAAGTGATAGAAAACTGATTTTAGAACCTGTGCTTTGATAATTCCTCACAACACTCTCTCACGTGTTGCACTCAAATTATGTCACTCCCACTCGTGTTTCACTCTTAAATTTACTTTTTCCCGATATTAGTCTCACACTCTCTTGCCTTTTTCCACTCGTAGCTTCCCTTTTTCAGTTCTGCATTAAACTAATAAACTTGATCAAGAAATTCAACTTGTAGTGTTTAAACAAATACCAATGGCAAGAAAATATGACAGAAACACTAAATCAAAGGAAGAGGTCAAAAGAAAACGATATTCTGGTCTGAGAGAATTGAAACTACAAACAATTTTTTTTTTTTCTAATTCTTTTCTGATGTCTTTTTTTTTTTTTTTTTTTTTTTTTTTGGGGAGCTAGGTGCATGATTTTAACCTAGTGCACTTCAACAAAAACAAAAAAAAATAAGAACGATGAATGAAGAACACAAAAGAAATAGGATAGGATGATAACAGGAAACAACAAAAAAAAAAAAAAAGGGATAGAAAACTGATTTTAGAACCTGTGCTCTAATACCAAATGATGCAAACCTCATCGACACGCTTTGAGACTCAACAAAAATATTGGAATATTTAATACCAAATAATGCGAACCTCAATTGACACACTTTGAGACCCAACAAAAATATTGAATACTTGCCCAAGAAAGCTAAAATTCAGATTTTTGATAGAAACCCTGACCCAACGTTTATAATCGAAATGCGAACTAAAGGTAGTTGACCTTGACCCAATGATTATAAAGAATCACGAACCAAAGGTATAAAGTTTGAACGCCACAAGGAAGAATCCTTGATAAGTTCACAGTTCTTGAAGAACCAAAAGAGGAGAAAAGCCTCACTTTTCTTATTTTTATTCAATAATATTCTGAAAAAACGTTTACAGACTTATGGGCCTATTTAAGGGCTCCATAAAACTTGACAGACAAGAAAATATCTTCTAAAATAACTCCTAATTAATACCTTACCATATCAGAAATCAAATTTGACGTAAAAAACATTAAATTCACCTAAAAACAAGAAATTAAATCACCTAAACCTAAAATAATGTTTTTACATAAAAATACCAAAAACAATAAATTACAATAAATAAACAGTAAATTGTGTCCTACATCAAGTATGTATCGGTATACTAGTTTGGGTTAAACACACAAACACGACTCATCACACGCGTCCAATAAGACTCTTTTTTATTTTTTATTTTGAGTTTAGTGAAATAACGTTTAAAAGTAAAATAGGAATAGTGTCCTAAGTTTTAAAATTTTGATAAAAATTTGAAAGCCTAAACTTAGAAAATTTTTAAAAAATAATAAATTACGCTTTTAATCAGTTTATATTTTAAAATTTAAAATTATTTAACTAAAAAATAGGGGTATGTTAGAGAGTTTAAGAGGATATATTAGTTCACAAAATGATGAAACTTAAACAAAGAATCTTGTTATTAATAGTATATATGTGTGTGTGTGTGCGCGCTCGCGCGTTTTTGTTGATTAATCCTAAATAATAGTAAGAATTGATAAATTTAATATGACATTTTTTCAATATTTTTAAAAAAAATCAATTAAAGTGATCAAATTGTTAGTTTTATATTTATTAAAAAAGCAACTGGTTATCTTTTGGTAAATAAACAAACAAGTTTGGTTATTTGTGAGCAATGAACCTTCCAAGAAGGTTCCTATTAGCCCACTTTTCCATTTCCCACTACCGCACGTGATTTACTTTCTTATCTCACTTCTATGTGTTGTTCCTTGTTCCCCTAACTTTTCACTCACGGTTTTTTTTATTCCTATTTGTTGTTCTAACTTTTTCACTCACGCTGTTCTTCTTAATAATGGTGTTTTTTATTCTTATAAGACCATTTTATAAGACGGCTCTCTTATAATATGTGTGAGTCTCACATGTTGTGAAAGAGATATCTTATAAAATTTGTGTTTTTAAACCCGACCCGACTGATTGGATCGATTTCACGACACATAAATTAGTCCAGGTCATTAATTGGATCGAACGAATCAAATGGCTGACATGGATTTGGGTGAGTATTCTTCATCGAAGAGAGAGAGAGAGAGGATGTGATGTGATAGGGACAATTTTTGCTAATTGGGATTTTTCAAAAAAAAATTATGACATTCTAATAAAAAATTATTTTGAATTCTTAAAGATCTAGTTTCACAATATTAATTCCCTCAAAAAATATATAGTTTCACTATATTAATAGTTGATATAAGCCATGTCACACCAACAATTTATAAAAAAATCATAAAAATTATTTTGTAGCTATAGCATTACCTTAACAAAGCTATCATTTCCAGAGCTATAGTCTCATTTAATAAAAAACCATGGCTGATCCTATCAAAAAAAAAAAAAAAAACCATGGCTGATCATGGACATACTCTTCTTGTTCAGAAGCATACTCGTGTTGGCTAGTGCACCCGCTTCAAATTCAAGGCAGCGAAGGCAACAACGGTCATTTGATTGGACACAAAGATCTTGATTTTTTTTTCTTTTTCTTTTTGTAGTGCAGAGGATTTGCTCTCACCAGAGAGATGAAAACTCTTTTTATTTTTTATTTAATGGTGTGATTGACCTTATAACTTAGCATCTTACTTTTCTTTTCTTTTTCTTTTTTTGACATGTCAATATTTTATTGAGTGAGAGAATGACTAGAAATTGTTGATGTGATCTTTTCAGACGTATTGAATAATTTCTCCACCACAAGGGAGCTACATATGCAAAGTGGAAACAATGAAAGAGTTAGCACTTGGTAGTTAGTAGAAGTAAAACACAAGCAACTGTGTGTCAGGCAAAATGAGGATGCTAACCTTGGTACGGATGAGGAGGTATTAATGGGGCTCTACACCAACCACTAAATTTTCTTTTATGCCAACCAGAGGCTCTGGGGGTTATTGATCTGTAACTTTCAACATTCAATTCCAATTGACCTAAAGACATCACTCATTATCATTTAGTCCTCCGAACAATCCGGCGCTGGCCAAGATGACCATATTTTCATTATGATGCTTCGCTTGTGCCCCTTCTTCTACGTATATAAATATAAGGACAATCGAACACAATAAGGTACTCACTAGGCCTTCCTTTAGCCAAACACTTTTTTCTTTTTACAAAAAGCTTATCCAACAACCAACAATTAAAACTATGCTTACAGTCACAGAAGATTTCAGTTTCCCAAAAGTCAGTGCCAACCCCATTCCTCACTTTATAATTTCCCCATCGTTGTGGCGTGTTACTTCTCTAGTTTATCCAGATTATAATCTTGATGAAGATAATGGTAGAGGGGAAGGTTTTTCTAGGAATAACTTTTCCCATGTAGAAAGCAAGACGAAGTCTGAGAATGATGCTCCAAACTTAGAGTCACCAGAGGAGAAAATGGACATGTTGTGGGAGGACTTCAATGAGGAGCTACAAAGGGAGTCGTCCATAGGCAAGAAGAAAGAAGCTGAGAGATTTTCAAGGGGGGGTGGATTGGATTACGAGTCTGAGTTGGTGCAACAAAAGAGTTTGTAGAGTTTTTCTGTCTTCAGGCCTTGAAGATGTCTAAAACATGTAAAAGAACCAACATGGTTGTAGTTTTGAAAGCTTTGAAAAAGTTGTTTTTCCTTCGCAACTGATCAGCTCAGATCAGTCAGACTGACACTTTTTTGCATTATATTATACAGATTGACACTTTTTTGTTGTATAGAGATACTGGAAGTTATTTCATTTCTGCATACAAGAGCAAAATTTTCCAATCTTTACTTTCAAAGCTTGGTAAATTTGGAATTTGCAACGCAGACGGTTCCCACAGTAAAACATTTTATTTTATTTGGTAAGCACAAATAGAAAGGATAGATTGAACCTAATTAACCCCCACAAAAGGGGTACAAGTCATCGACCTTTTTCTTTTCTTTCGTTTCGAAGTCCAAGTCATGCTATTTTTTTCTTACAAGTTAGAACAAGTTCGAGAGAGAATTGGATATAATACAATTGAGTTACGACTTAAAAAGCTCTTAACCAATGCCAAGTAATTTTGAAAAAAAAATTTGGAAGGCTATTTTGTGAGTTATAATTGTTTATCATCGATCCTTAATAAATAAATTGGGCTAATTTGTTGTATTTTATATGATATTTGCAATTGAAACTTACAAAGTTACAATAAATTTCAAAAATCCTGAAATTAAAATTCATTACATGCATAGGGTACTGATCTACTCCACGTCCAAGTTATTAATTTTGTTCGTTGATTATGCGTAGTTCAAAATATCAAGTTCTTAATTCTTTTCTTTTAAGTTTGAATGTGATCTTTCTGCTGACTTCCTGTTTGGTTAGTGAATAATTGTGGAAAAAGAAAAGAATGATATAAATATAAATATATATATATATATATATATATATATGAGATAAGTTCAAGTTACACCTGGTGTAACTCTTATAAAGCTACATCTTCTCTGTACAATAGATCTAATAGATCTAATTGTTGGAAAAATTATATTAAATGATTATTTCTTTCCACTTATTTACCTAATTAATAATAGTTTTTCTCTATCCTCATCTATTACTTTCCATAGATCTCATTGGATTTTGCTTAATGGTGTCCCTTTCTTCCTAAAATTTCTGTTGTTAGACAACATTTCTTCCATGGTGGAAAATGCAGGTCAATGGAAAAGGTTTTCTGTGTTCAACCAAAAACAAGTTTAATACAGCAAAATGAAAATGTTTTTTAGAATGTCACATATTCAACTAATCATCACTTAAAAACTCTCTTATTGCATTATATAAGTTGTCAAAATCCCTTAGATATTAGATATGACAAAGCGACGGCCAACCTTAGATATTGGATTTTGTTTAATGGTGTCCATTTCTTCCTAAAATTTAAGTTGTTAGACAACGTGTCTTCTTCTTTGTTAGACTTGTTTTGTGTTTCAAATGGTTTTGAGGTTTCAGTTTTCCTAATCTCCTAATTCACATACTCTCTAAAAAAAATTATAGAAAACTTTATGGATAGAGGTGACAGCCACAGAGACAAAGCAAAGCCTCATACAATACATAACTCAAACATCATACATATATTTCTACTTCAAAACCAATAACCACTATCTCAAAATTAAAGCTTAAAAAACCTCATGGGATTTATTTTCTTGCAAAGCTTTGGTTAAGCTTCTTAATTCGGTAATTTTTTTAATTTATGAAAAAAAATCATTGTGTTTTATCTTTTCTTCCTCTACTCAAATCACGGTGAGAGAAAGCAGCAGAGAATTTTGTTTTTTATTGGGTAAGCAAGAGAGAGAAAATAGGTGAGAGAAAGAAGAAGAGAATTTCTTTTTATATTAGGTAAGAAAGAGAGAGAAAAAAGGATAGAACTAATTTGTCATAAATAAGGAAGAGAAACAAAATAATCATTTAATGATATTTTTCCAATCATTGGATCTATTAGAAATCTACAGTACAAAAAAATGTGTAACTTGAATACATCTCTCTCTCTCTCTCTCTCTCTCTCTCTCTCTCTACACACACATATTTATATGTATCAAGATAGGACAAATTAAGAAATTTGAAGATGAGATAGTATATGTAATAGTTACTCTTTTCTTCAAGTGACCATTGCGAGGGTGTGGCTTGATGGTAGGAGTCTTCAAATTGCTTCACTTGGTGAACGATTTGAGCGATAGTCTTAGCAAGGCCCTGATAGTATACGTAGTGTGGGGTTAATGAGTCCACACCAACCCCTTTTTTATTTAGCCAAAAAAAACCAAAAAAAAAAACTCTTTTCACACACGCAAATTAGGTTGGATCTTGTGAGAACTTGCATAAAATGCAGTATAAAAATAAATAATTGCCATACAAGACTCATAACACTTCCTTTTAAATGCCATTTACTAAGAATATGTCTTGGTAATCCCTACCAAGGAAAAATCTAATGAAAAAACTAGTGGCGAAAGAAAAAGAGTAATTCTTGTGTCTCTTTGAATGCCTTATAATTTCCTTATTAAAACATTGCAACCTATGAGATTTTTTTTAAAAAGTAAATTTTAACAAACGATAAAGAGTACAATAAGCACATATACTTCCCTTTCATAAGTACCCAAAGGTTTGATGCTTATATGCGTAAAAGAATTTTGGTGAAATGTGCTTAGTTTTGTCACTATGTAGCCTCTTCTAATTTTTTTGGAATAAGTAGCATTGTTTTTTATGATGCGGCAATCGTCAGTTAAGTAGATTCATCCAGATGAGTCAGCAAATCTAGTTCATGTGCCTGCAATCGTCGTTAAGGGCCCTCCTTAAGTGGTCACCGGTGTGGTGCTTGCCACAGAGTCTCCGATTATAAAGTTAGCATGCGAAAGCTTTTTAAAAAAATATTAGAACAATGGCCTCTTAGAATATCAGAAAATGTACCCTTTTTGGTTTTGGTGGGTGTTTATATATGGCTCATTTGCTCCTAGTCGTTGTGGCCTTTATTGTGCCTTTAGTGCCTCTTTGTAACGCTTTTGGGTTCAGTAATGAAGGTCCTAATGAGCTTCCAACGGTCTGACAGCCTGTCTTGTAACTACCCGAGGCATTAAATACTCCATTAGATGGCTTGCCTTACTTCGTCCATGACGTGGCAAGGTGGACGAAGGTGGCTTATAGTATCGTCTGGGCAAGAAGGTTCGTTGGTCCCATTAGCGTTCATACAATTTTGCAGGTTATGTTTGATTAAGGATAATCCACATTTTTCTTAAATATGTTGAATTACTAATCTTAACTAAATGCATCACAACTCGTTTCCTAAGTTGCAGTATTCTTTGAGTGATTTGAAGAAGTAGTGGATATTGTTTACTTGGTAGATCTCCATGAAATAGCAGTATTGCCACAAGTAAACATATATTTTGTTTCTAACTAGTCTTTGTTTGGATAAAAAAAATGACATGCATTTGCATATTCAATTAACTATATATTTGATCCATATGGATAAAATAATCACATTTCAGTCATTCCATAGAGGGGTTGATTGCAACAACAGCTATGTGTGTGGTGGTTGAGATGGGTTGATTGCATCATGTTTTTGGGTTTTGTGGAAGTGGTTGCTAGCTATGATGTGGTGGTGATTGGTTGTGGTGTGGTGGTGGCTGACTGATTGGTTTGGTGGTGGCTGGTTGTGGTGCGGTTGTGGCTGACTGATTGGTTCAATGGTGGTTGGTTGTGGTATTGTGTTATTGTGGCGACTATATATATTGACAAGAGAGAAAGGAGAGAGGAGAGAGAAAAAAATTTAAATGAAATAAGAAATATAGAGTATTGAATTGATTCGTGTGCATAAAAAACATGGATGGTTAAAATAGACGAATTAAAGTTTTTTGCATTAGTTTAGTTAAAAATCGAGAAGACTAATGTGAATGCTCTAAGAATGAAATGCTAAGAACAATATCCTTGTTTACAAAATGACTATCTACCAATGATACAACCTGTAGACAAATGTCATTCTAGTATAATAGATGGTAAAATACCAAAGAATAATAATAATGACTATTTATTCTTTTCTTTACAATTTACAATACTTTTCTAGCATTTGTTGATTACAAGAGTCAATCCACCATGGATAGCTGATCCTTTATTGTCTATAAAAGGGTCCACAATACTTCTTGTATGCTTATTTTTATCCCTCTAGCCATTATGTTGGTCCAAATACTAAAAGGATAAAATATGTCTACAATGATAATAATTTTAGTATAATAAAATATAAAAAAGATAGAAATTTGTCACAAAAAAAAAAGATAGAAAATAGTGAGTGGTAGGTGATAAGGTGATGTCAGTAATGGGCTTATACAAAAATTTAAAAAAAAAAAAAAAAACTTTGGAAAAAAATTGTTGTAAAAATCATCATGTATATAGCATGATTGGTGTTAAAAAAGGAGGAAAGTATGAAAAAGAAAAAAAAAATCAAAACAAAACAAACAGGTCTATAATGATAGAGAAGCCAATGAAAAAAGTGTGAAAAACAACTAGAAGAATTGTTTATGACAAATGTTATATCCACAATATTTTTACAATATATCTTAAGTAGTAAATTGTTAGTTATTCTAATTTAAATTCTCACTTAAATTAGATTTTTATCCACTCATTATAATTAGTAACAACTTGGCACACTACATATGTATTGAAAATATTGCATACATTAAATTTTTATTATTTATTGGTGAGAAATTCTTTTGCTAAACTTATTGTGGTGAGAAAATTGTAGACACATTTCTGGTGCATATAGACAAATACTAACATGGAAGATTTTGGTTTGAGCAGGGAAGTCAAAGAGAAAGTATCATCTAGGACACTTTCTCCATGTCAGCAACTTGTTTGGTGAGACTACCCACTAAAAATTGGACATGTGTAGCAAAATAAAAATACCATAATACCCTTAAAGTTTCAATAGCCCACCCATTTTTCCCACTATTTTTCCACTGAAACACTAAACATTTTTCATTTTACCAATATTCAGAAACACAACACTCTCAAAAACAAGAAATACACTCCCTATCACTTCTAGTTGTCGACGGAAAATCACATTTGCTGTTTTCGGCAATCTCACTCCACCCAGAAAAGTTTCGACAGCTGCTCCAGCTTGACGGCAACACAGCGAAACACCGGAGTAGAGGTCTTTGCGATTGGACAGAGGTGGATCGACTGTTTCCACCACCCACCTCACCTTTATTTTAAAATGCACCCAAAAAAATGTGATTAGATATGGTGAGGATATTTTGAAGTCACATTTTTGGTTTTTTTTGTTATTGTGTTGTATCATTTTTTTGCCAAAGTTCATCCATTTCTTTTATTTGTAGCACTATTTTTTTTTTCCAGTTCATCTAATGACCTTCTAAAAGGAACTTAGTTCTTTCATTTTTAATTAGGGCCTTATTGAACCAATAGTAGGTTTGTTAAGTTGCTATTCCATTTTTTATTCATTTTGAAAAATCTCATTAGTTGTTTTTTAATTTCTATATTGTTGTTATGCAGGACCTTTGTTTTTAATTGGAGGATTTGTTTCTTGATCAACAGTTATGGATTACTAGTTTTTAACAATTCATTCTCATTTGTAATATAAGTTTTGATGAAATATTACATATATATAAAGGGTGGAAATTATAATATTTTGATTATGGGTATGATGCCTAGTTGAGTGTGTTGTGTGTTTATGGCTGAGATACAAGAGCATTGCCCCCTTTCCTTCTTTGGATTTTGTGGTCTTGTATGTTTTTTTTTTCTTTTAATTTTTTAAAAGCTCCCCTTTGTCTTTTCTAATTGTTTCTATGCAATGTTTTTTTTTACTTGTTTGTATTAGACTAATGCAATGGAGTTTCAAAGAAATGTTATTGATGTGGCTAAGAACAATGATGGAGAAAAAAATGAGAATGTCATTGATGTGAATGGAGGCAATGATGAAGGAGAAAATATTGAGAATGTAACTTTTGTTGAAAGTGGTAAAATCAAAATAGGAATGCAAGTGAGTTCCGAAGAAAAAGCATATAACATGTATAATAAATACGCTTTAAATAAGGGGTTTAGCATTCGAAATGTAGCTAGACGAATAGTAAATGGTGTTGTCAGGCAAAGAGAATTTGTGTGTTCTAAACAAGGTTTTAAAGGGTTTGAACACCCTTCTAATGTGAAAAAATACAATCATTTAGAGACAAGAACAGGTTGTTGTGCAAGGATTTAGTTTGATGTGAAGAATGATATTTGGACTGTGTCACATTTCAACAATATGCATACTCATGAATTTGCAAGTCTTTAAGAAATGTGTAATTTGCGATTGGGTAGAAAGGTGCATAGTAGACATGGGAATATACTTAGCAATATGGTTGGTACGGGTATAAAAGCAACAAAGTCATACTCCTTTTTAGCAAAGGAAGTTGGTGGTGCAAATAATCTTAGGTTTGTTAGGACATATGTATTTCACTTGTTTAGAACGTATGTTATTCATTATTTATGTAATTGGCTAACCCTTTGTCAAAACTCACTTTACTTGTAATTGGATAGATTTAGGATGAGATTAATGCTTCAAGAAACAAGGTTTTAAGATCAAGTATTAAAGCCATGCAAGTCTGTCGAAGAAACAAGCTTAGTAGTGCAAGTTCATTAAAGCTCGACAGCTGTATCTATCGAGCTTTAAGAAGCTGTTCTAGCCCAGAGACTCGACAGCTTCTCGATAGCACCTCGACACCTTTAGCTGTCGAGATTTAAGAAAAACAGATTCTGAGTTCTGTTTTAATTCTAATCCATGGATGTGTCTTTGGGTCTTCTTTTCTCCTAACCCTAGACATATAAAAAGATTATTTTAAGGGCCGTCAAAAGTGTGGCAAGTTGCACAAGCATTGAGAAATCCTTGTTCATGCAAATTATAACGTGAGACGAAGTTCTTGTCCTAGTTCATCTCTCTTGTGAAGAAGTTGCTAAGTCTTTGCACCGTTAGGTTTTGTAACCAAGCATCTTCTTGATCTTCATTGTGTGGATGAATTGAAGAACTTTGCAACCAACAAATCTTCTCTAGTTGGTGATTGAAGTCGCGTACTGGGATCCGCGCAATTGGTTAGTCACGTACTTGGGAGCCGTGCATCAAAAGGAGAAACTGTCACTACAGAACAAGTCCAATTGGGTATTGGGGTAAGGGTTCAACTGTAGGTTGGTAAGGTACTTGAAATTCCTTTACTTGTAACCGCTTGTTGTGATAATAGTGGAGTTTCGGGAATGGTGACCTTAAATTCACCTGGTGAGGTTTTTGCCATGTAAGTTTTCCACATTCGTAAACAAATTACCGTGTCATTTATTTCTCCTGCATACTTAGTTTAATTGGTGATTTGTTTGTGCTACCACGCGTTTGCATGTTAATTTGATTAATTAATAAACTTGGCTAATTAATTAATTAATCAATCACAAGGGGTCAATACGTTTTTGGCCTGTCAGGGCTCTTAAGGCGAGATTGTCACAACTTCTTGCAGACTGTAAAAAAAGAAATAATTGAAGCTGGAGATGGGCAAAGTATCATTAACCATTTCAAAAAAAGACAAAGTGAAGATCCGATGTTCTTCTATTCAATGCAAGTAGATCAAGATAATAGAACGACAAATTTCTTTTGGAGATATGGTAGGTCAAAATTAGATTACGACTCTTTTGGAGATGTTGTTATTTTTTATACTACCTATCGAACCAATAAGTACAACTTAATTTGTGCACCATTTGTGGGGATTAACCATCATTGGAATAATATTTTATTTGGTTATGCATTTCTAGTAAATGAGACTATTGAATCATTTATTTGGTTGTTTGAGACTTTTTTGACTGCAATGGGAGGTAAACAACCAATATCCATTTTTACAGATCAAGACCAAGCAATGTCAAATGCAGTTAAGGAGGTCTTCCCTAAGTCCCGACATCGACTTTGTTTATGGCATATTAGTCAAAATGCCAAAAAAAAAAAAACTTGCTGGACTTTATAGTAATCATGATTTCCATGAAAGTTTCGATAAATGCTTATATGGAAATATGAATGTAATGGAGTTTGAGGCAACTTTGAGTGCGATGATTGAGAAACATAAGCAACAAAATAATGATTGGCTTAATAGGTTATCCCAAGCTCGAGAAAAGTGGTGTCCAAGTTTTAATGTAGACTTCTTTTCGGCAAAGATGAAGTCCACCCAATGAAGTGAGAGCACAAATAGTATTTTTCATAAAATCATGAAAACTTCCTTGCCACTTATTCAAGTTATTGAATTTTATGAGGAAAAAGTGGCACAAATGCATCAAGAAGAAACAAATGAAGATTTTCGTTGCAAGAATGGTGTACTTGCAAAAGTTAACAAGTATGGAGGTATATTGAAGCATGCTGCTAATGTTTATACTCTTGTTTTGTTTAAAATGTTTGAAGATGAGTTCTCTTTAGGTACAGGACTAAGTTGTGTTGAAACAAACCATCTTGATGATGAATATACTTTTTCACTAGTAGGTGGTGATAGTAGTAGGGTGCATATTGTGCATTTTAACCGATCTAATTTGACTATTTGTTGTGATTGCAAATCATTTGAAACTTTGGGCCTGTTATGTTGCCATGCTTTAAGGGTGTTTCTTGTGAATAATGTGAACATAATACCAAACAAATATATATCAAGTAGATGGATAAGAGATGCAAAGAAGAGGCTGACATGTGCTAATTCATGTCAATTAAATGAGAAATCTACTCATGCATTGCGAATAAGCGAGTTAAGTCAAATGGGGTATAATCTTTTTGATAAAGTTGCTTCTATAATGAGGTGACCAAATTTGTCAAAAAAAAGTTGAGTGAAGTGACATGGGAGGCTGAACAAATGATTATGGCTATGAATAAGGTAGAAAATGTTGGTAAAGAAAGTCACCAAGAAGATCTGCCAAATGATGATGATATACAAATTTGCTTAGTTGGTGATAAACCATTTCTTGATCCACCACATGTGAGAAAGAAGGGGGTAACCAACAAAAGAATAAAAGGTCTGTTGGAAAAGGAAAAGAAAAAAAAAAGTTAAAGGTGCAACCACTTCTCAAGTTCCACAAGCTGGTTCTATGATGCAAGGTAATTTCAGTTCTATTAATTCAAATATTGCTTTCCTTAGTTTTATCAATTAATTTTTATTTTTTTCTAAAGATGATAAAATTGAGATAAACGGTCAGATTTTATAGAACTACCATGGATGACTACACTGGGTTGACGGACAAAGAAAGGAGGCAACACAATGACACGTGTAGTAGGTGGACGGATTACCCATGTTGAAAGGACAAGTAAGTAGACTGATACAAAGTGGACGGTGGCAAAGCCATGTGATGCCCACATAGTTTAATTGGTTCTCAAGGAACTTCAAATGAAAATTAGTTGTGCTCCACGATTAACCTTAGTCAATAAAATCTCTATATGGAAAGGATCCCGTAAAATATGTGCATTTATGAGGATCTTCTCTGCAAGGATATATTTCTCTTCACTAAGAAACCAAGGTCGGTTCTACACTACTATAAAAACCCAAAACCCTCAGAGACCAAGGTACGCATAATTCACCCTAGCTCTGGCATTCAACAGTTGTGAAATTTTTTGATTTGACCTTCGGAGGTTATTTTGCCAGTACCACACCAGTACTCTTTGTAGGGATTTCTTCTTCTCTTTGTGTTGTGCAGGTCTTGTCTAGGGCACGTGAGGACTGTGTGACTTACTGACGATTTTCGGCATCATCAGTTGGCGCCGTTTATGGAAAACTAGGTAAGCCATATTACTGCTTCCAGGACAAAAAGTTGCATGATGCTTACCCGCTAGATGGCAACCACCACCAATAACCAAGGAGATGAGCCATGTATTGTGGCCCTTGAGAGACAATTTAAGACTCTCGTCGCGGGTGTTAAACGCCTCACCAAGAAAAATCATGACTTAGAAGAGCAGCTGCGCCAAAGGGACGCCGAGCCCCAAAATCAAGAGGATGAATAGGAGGGCGACAGCCTTCAACACGCTAAGGTAGGCAGAATAGGGAAAGGCCAGAAGGCAGCAACTCCGTGAGTAGAGCGACAACAACACCCTTAGAGGACGGGTATCAAGTGATCTTAACGAACTAGTGCACCGGAAGGATTGACCCTTCATTGCACCCATTACTTCATTCCCTCTTCCGCCGAAGTTTTGTATGCCGCAAGTAGAAGCCTACGATGGGTTAAAGGATCCTTTGGACTACCTGGAGACATTCAGGACCCTCATGCACCTGCAAGGCGTAGCGAACGAGATCATGTGTCGGGCCTTTCCCACTACATTGAGGGGTCCTGCAAGAGTATGGTTTAGCAGGTTGACGCTTAACTCCATTAGTACCTTCAAAGAGTTGAGCACCCAGTTTGCCTCGCACTTTATCGGGGGACATAGGTACAAGAAGTCAACGGCATGCCTAATGAATATCAAGCAATGAGGGGATGAGACACTAAGATCTTACATCACCCGCTTTAACAAGGAGGCCTTTTCAATTGATGAAGCTGACGACAAGATACTCGTAGCTACGTTCACCAATGGGCTATAGAAGGGGAAGTTTTTGTTTTCCTTATATAAGAATGACCCGTAAACCATGTCAGATGTACTTTACAAGGCTACCAAATACATGAACGCAGAAGACACATTGCTTGCCCGAAAGGAAAAGCCTAGGAAGAGAGAAAGACAGGAAGAAACACGACAAGAAAGAGGATGGAAGGCCACAAGGACAGGAGACGGACGAGATGACAGACGCTCCAAACCCCCCATTGGAAGATTCACAAATTTCACCCCACTAAATGTCCCAGTAGATCAGGTACTGATGTAGATCAAGGACGAAGGATCCCTAATGTTTCCTGGCAAGCTGAAAGGTGACCCCAACAAAAAGTCTAGAGACAAGTACTGCTGTTTCCATCAAGATTATGGTCACGATACGTTCGATTGCTACAGTTTGAAGTAGTAGATAGAAGCCTGATTAGACAAGGAAAATTACAGAGGTTCATCAGCAAAGAGAAGACGGACCAACCACAAGAGCAAGGCCTTCAGAGGGAAAATGAGCGTCCCAAACCACCCATAGGAGACATAAGGATGATTGTAGGGGGCACCACAACTTCTTGCTCGACTAGGAAGGTGCGCAAGACCTATCTCAAGATGGTTCAGAACGTCTAGCTGATGGGTTTGGTCCCGAAGATAGCGCGTATCAACAGCACTGTAATTAGATTCACAAAGGAGGACGCTCGACGTCTCCATCATCCACACGATGATGCACTTGTAGTGAGCATATAGATTGGGGACTACAACACTCACAGGGTACTGGTGGAAAATGGGAGCTTTGCCAATATACTCTAGTACCCAGCCTTCTTGTAGATGAGGATTAGGAGAGAATGGTTGATCCCAACTAACGCATCACTTGTTGGTTTCGAAGGAACAAGAGTGTACCCACTCGGCACGATCACTTTGTCTATAACCGTTGGCGATTATCCTCAACAAATCACCAAGGATGTCACATTCTTGGCTGTGGACTGTTCATTCGCTTACAACGCCATCTTGGGGCGCCCTACTCTTAATTCGTGGAAGGTCGTAACCTCCACCTACCACTTAATGATCAAATTCCCCACCGAATACGGGGTAGGAGAAGTACGGGGAGATCAAGTTGCGGCGCACAAGTGCTACATCGCCATGCTGGAGATGGACGACCATTTGCCAACAATGTGCATTAAAGAACAACGAATGGCGACAGAACTAGTGGAAGGGTTGGAAGAGGTACACCTTGATGACTCTAAGCCTGAGCGAACAAAAATTGGTACTCTTGCTAGCCTGTCAGTCCATCAGGCCCTATTATCATTTCTAAGAGAGAACCAAGACGTCTTTGCTTGGAGCAATGAAGACATGTCCGGAATCGATCCTTCGGTCATGGTGCACAACCTGAACGTATCACCTTCTTTCTCCCTCATTCGCCAGAAGAATCGAGTGCTTGCTCAAGAACAAGACTAGGCCATAGTAGAAAAGGTTCACAAGTTACAGGAAGCAAAGTTTATACGAGAAGTATACTACCCCGACTAGCTGGCTAACGTGGTGATGGTCAAAAAGGTCAACGGAAAGTGGAGGATATGTGTAGATTTCACAGGCTTGAACAGAGCATGCCCCAATGACAGCTACCCACTTCCTCGGATTGACATCTTGGTAGATTCAACGGCAAGATGTCAGTTGTTGAGTTTCATGGATGCATTTTCTAGTTACAACCAGATCAAGCTAGATGAAGTTGACCAGGAGAAGACTTCTTTCGTCACAAGCCAGGGTCTCTTCTGCTATAGAGTGATGCTGTTCTGCCTCAAGAACGTGGGCGTGACATATCAGAAGCTCATGAACAAGATGTTCGCACATCAGATTAGTAGAAATGTCCAAGTCTACGTTAACGATATGTTGGTAAAAAGTGACGATCATTTGGACGATCCCAGAGAAACCTTCGACACCCTTCGCTCTTACATGAAGCTTAACCCGAGCAAGTGTGCGATCAGGGTGACAGTTGGAAATTCTTAGGGTTTATGGTGTCTCAGAGGGATATCAAAATCAACCTAGACAAGATTCGGGCCATAATAAAGATGGCCCCTCCAAGGAACGTGAAAGAAGTACAAAGCCTCAACGGCAAGGTAGCTGTGCTGAATAGGTTCGTGTCAAGGGCAACGGACAAGTGCCTACCCTTCTTTCACATGCTAAAAAGTTCTTTTGAGTGGACGACTGAGTTCCAACAAGCATTCAAGGATCTGAAGGCCTACCTCTCTTCCCCACCATTGCTTAGTCCCTTCAAATCAGGTGAAGAATTGTTCCTCTAATTGGTCGTATTCCCAGTTGCTATTAGCGCGGCCTCGGTCAAAGAGGAAGACAAGGTACAGAAGCCCGTATACTACACTAGCCGGGGGCTCCAAGGCGCAAAAGAGAGGTACCCCCTATGGAAAAGCTCGCCTTTGTGTTGGTAACTGCAACGCATAAGCTCAAACCATACTTCCAAGTCCACACTATTGTTGTCTTGACAAATAAACCCCTGCAGAGAGCATTAAGCAGCCTGGAGGTAGCTGGACGGATGGCATTATGGGCGATTGAGCTAAGTTAATTCGACATACAATATCGCCTATGGACGGCCATCAAAGGTCAAGTCATCACTGACTTCGTCGCAGAATTCACCAACCTAAAGGACTAGGGGCAAAAGCGCAGCCGCAATGGAGCATCTATACAGACAAATCATCCAACAAATAGGCAGGCGGAGCTGGCATAGTGCTTCATTCTCCAGAAGGCAACAAGATCAAGTGCATGATCCAACTTGACTTTCCTATGACCAATAACGAGGTAAAGTATGAAGCCTTAATAGCAGGGATAGACCTAGCTAGAACAGCAGGAGCTACAAATGTGGTCATGTATTGCGATTCTTAGGTAGTCACAAGCCAAGTAACCGGTGATTATGAATGCAAGGGCGAATGGATGAAGAAGTACTTGGGGAAAGTGAGGTATCAGATGAATGACCTTTAAGCGAAGTTCGTTCAAATCCCACGAAAGGAGAATAAGCAAGCCGACCGCCTCGCCAGGGTTGCATCAGCAGAACACATGCTTATTACTAGCCAGGTATTGTCCTTTATTCAAAACTCACCATTAATAAACAACGTAAGTGTACAGGAGATAGGTTCCACAAGCGAATAGACCACGCCCATAACCTCCTACTTAAGAGATGGTGTGTTACCAGACGGGAAGGAGGCTATCGGGAAGATAAAGGTACAGGCAGCACAGTTCGTACTGATAAAAGACATCTTATATAAACAGAGTTTCTCTCATCCATACCTAAGATGTCTCAACTCTAAAGAAGCAAATTATGACATGAGAGAAGTCCACGAAGGAGTGTGCGAGAACTATTCAGGAGCACGATCCTTAGTTCACAAGCTGATTAGGGCAGGATACTATTGGCCCACCATGTAGAAGGACGCCCAGGTGTTCGTCAAAACTTACGACAAGTGTCAAAGGTTTGGCAACCTCATTAGGTAACCAATGGAGGAGCTCATCCCAATGATGGCGCCGTGACCTTTCACTCAATAGGGGTTGGATATCATGGGACCATTCCCCATAGTAGTCAGGCAGCTGAAATTCCTAGTAGTCGGTATAGACTACTTCACCAAATAGGAGGAGGCCGAAGCCCTGGCCACGATCACGGAGAAGAGTGTACGAGGCTTTGTATGGAAGAATATCATCTACAAGTATGATATACCTAGGGTACTGGTCTCAGACAACGGAAAACAATTTGACAATGATTCGTTCCGAGATTTCTGCTTACAATTGGGAATCAAGAATCACTACTCTTCTCCTGCCCACCTACAAGCCAATGGACAGGTTGAGGTGACAAATCAATCCTTGCTCAAAATTATTAAGACTCAGCTCGGGCAAAGGGGATATAGCCGGAGGAATTGCCAAGTGTTTTGTGGGCTTATAGGATGACAGCAAGGACACTAACAGGGGAGACTTTATTTCGAGTAGCATACAGAAGCGAGACAGTCATCACAGCCAATGTAGGACTCACAAGCTACAGAGTTGGAAACTATGACAATGATAAGAATGATGACGCGATGCGCCTTCAACTTGACTTGGTGGACGAGGTTAGGGTGACGGTTGAGCAGAGGTTGGCACGATACCAAGACCTCATGGCGAAGCATTACAACTCCAAAGTCAGAAACAATGATTTCCAAGTTGGAGATCTCGTCTTGAGGAAGGTGACAGGCGCGATAAGAGACCCCGCCCAGGGAAAGCTAGGACCCAATTGGGAAGGACCCTCTACAGGATCACATCATGGCAAAGGAGAGGAACATACCACCTCGAAACGTTGGACGGAAAAAAGTTGCACCATCCATGGAACACGAAGCACCTAAAAAAGTATTACCAGTAGACAAGGGCACAAACAACGACACTACTTATTTTCATTTTATTTATTTTAGTTAGTTTTTATTATCTGTAGTACTTTTAAGCCCAAAGGGCAGTTTGTTATTTTTTTAAAAAAAAATTCTACTTGCGTATTTATTACAATAAGAGGAATTATTCAGAAACGACGTATGTGTGTCTACAGAGTTATATTTATCAACTCCATAAAGTGGACGGTACCATCCTAAAAGGACATCATATATTTGTTAAGTCCACCAGGTGGGGTTCATCTTGATGAGCTATGTTTGCTGTCCACAAAGTGTGCAGGATCATCCTAAGAGAATGAATTATATTAAGTCCACAAGGTGGACAGGTTCGTCCTAGTGAGCTATGTTTGTTGTCCACAAAGTGGGCAGGATCATCCGAAGAGGATGAATTATATTAAGTCCACAAGGTGGATGAGCTCATCCTAAATGGACAAGTCCATAAGGTGGACGGGCTCATCCTAAGGTGGATAAGCTATATTTACTAAGTACACAAAGTGGATGAGATCATCCTAAAATGGTGAATTATTTTAAGTCCACAAAGCGGACGGAATCATACTAAATAAATATTTATTAAATCCACAAAAGTGGATGGGTTCATCCTAAAGGGATGTGCTATATTTATCAAGTCCATAAAGTGGACGGGATCATCCTAAAGGGATGGGTTTTATTCATTAAGTCCACGAAAGTGAATGGGTTCATTTATTAAATCCACAAAAGTGGAGGGTTCATCCTAAAGGGATATGCTATATTTATCAAGTTCATAGAGTGGACGAATTATCCTAAAGGGATAAGTTTTATTCATTAAGTCCACTAAAGTGGACATGTTCATTTATTAAGTCCACAAAGTGGGCGGGTTCATCCTAAAGGGGAGGGCTATATTTACTAAGTCCACAAAGTGGACATGGTCATCCCACAAGGATAAATTATAAAAAAAAATTGGGATCATACCAAGTCCACAAGGTGAACGGATTCACTCTATGAATAGGTTGTACCTTTTAAGTTCACAAGGACGGGCTCAACCGTTGAGCACAAAGTAGATGGAGATATGGCAAACATATATTAACAAATAGATGATCAAAATACCAATATATTATAAAAAGCCCAATAAAGGGCAAATGTCAAAATATCGGGCCTAAAAAACAATAGGCGACAATAAAATAAAAACATTGTTCTGCCAAGAGATCTTTACAAAAGAAAGAAATAAAATTTAAGTCTAAGCTAAGAAAAGACGAATTTAGTTCTGGTTGGTAGGGTTTTCTCCGTCCTTGCCCTTTTGGTCCCCCTCAAGGGGACAGGTGACATCGCCGACGGAGGTGGCTTGATCTGCAGGAGTCGTCTCCTCTTCACCTTGGGGGTTAGCGACGGTGTCATCAGTGAACAACTTGTTGATGCTTTCGGAGTAAACGGGCTGGGCTGGTGTCTAGGCCTAAGGGTCAATGGAGATGTGAGAAAGATCCAGGTCAGAATAGGACACCTTCACCTAACGGAAGTAGTCATCAAAACCATCAGCAAACGAGCTACCGAGGGCCGCTAGGAGGTCATCGAAGTCACAATACTCATGTATTGCATCCTCCTTAGACTGATGAACCTGGTCCTTGGTGTCTTTGATTTCCTTTTCCTTATCCTCAAGGGCCTTTCCCAACACCTCCATCTGTTTCTCCAGTTTGCCCTGGAGTTGCTTTGATGCCTTAAGTTTTCTCTCCTAGACTACCTTCCAGGCCTTCAACTCTTCTAGCTTCGCTACCGTCACCTTTGCCTTTGCCCTCACCCAATCCAAAGCTGTCTTATGGGAGAGGCAACGGTCCATTAGACCCTTCATCATTACCACCCCTACGGAGACAATTTTTTCTCAAAAAAGGGCAATGGACAAGAAAATTTACTTGTGCGATGCTGAAGGGACTCGTCTCCCTCCATCGCCTTTGTTGTGTGATTGCTCAAGTCCTTGTAGTCATCAGCTTTGATGATGGATGACAGCTACTTGAGGGCATATTTAGGGTCCTCGTGGAGAAGGACGGGTGGCTTTTGGGCAGCGGAGACATGACCCGTCATCAAAACCCTTGCCCTTCCTCGAACCGGGTAGAGTAACCATCTTCTTTGTTTTAGCTCTCACCTCGACGATGGACTCTGCCATTTTGGGCTTTTTAGGGGGACAGTTAGACTTCTTCGACTATCTTTTCTTTGACAGAGGAACTTGGGTGGCAGCCTTAGGAAGCAAGGTGCCCTTTTGTTTCTTCTTCTTCGCAACAGCCTGTTGCTTTATGTAAACTTTCCTCCTGCCTTCCTCCATTTCTATATCAATGTGGACGGAAAGAAAGAGTTAGGCAAATTACAATTAAAAAGAAAATATTATAAAGAGAGACGAACTTATGTTTGCAGGCCTGATTGTTGTAGCGACGGGCAGCTTCGCTAGGTTTGGAACTGTCGCAATACCAATGGATTGTCTCCAAGGTGACGAGCTTAGCCCACGTCCTCTTCTTCAACTTAATTGCAACAAAAATTCTCTAAGAAGCTCCACTGCTCCAAGGTCACTTCTAGACGGTCTCGAGCTGTAAAGAAATGGACGGTTAGACTAGAGACGGTAAATAAAAAATAAAATTTAAAGAGGACGAATTCTCACCAGATGGAGGCATTATGCCCCAAGTCTTGTCTACGGGCATGAACTCCTGTTCATTAGGGTGACACATCCAGTTGTCACCCTGCATAAAGAAAAAAACGACTATCTAGTTCCTGTTGGAGTTAGGAGTGTCACACATCAGCCTAAGTACAGGCTTCCTTGGTAGGAAGCTATACATACCTTTAGATTGGGTGATCTCTGACGGATGGTAACAATGGAAGAACTCCTCTACTGTGATCCTTTGCTCCCCGTCGCTCAAGACTCCATATAGAACTTTAGCACCAAGGAAGACCCTTTAAGCATTTGGAGAGACTTGGGTATTGAAGAAGGCGACGGTGAAGAGCACTTAGAGGAAACCGAAGTCCTGCTTTAAACATCTGCTCATATACCTCGACGTCCTTGACGCTATCGTAGTAGCATTTTTCAAACTTACGAGGTAGATGGATGGGTATGCTGGCAGGGATCTGGTACCTCTTCCTAAGGGTTTCAAAATGTTTTTGCTTGATGGATGATCATTTACTGTCCATAATGGAAGAAGGATGAACCCCCTAAGGCCATCTAGACCTACGACAGACTGGACAGGAGGATCAACATAGATAACGTTGGAACTATTTGAATCACCACCTGAACCTCCCTCTGATTTGACCACGTCCACATCCTTATCCTCCTCCGAAGGAGAATTGGCAGATGGATCCCTTTCATCATGAGATGTGCCGGGGTCATCATGACCAGACGGGTCCACCTCATTGTAGCCCACTCCTTCGCGGACCCACGATTGATCACTTAATGCCTCAGTAGACATCTGTCACCTACACGTGACGGGTAAACCCCTAAGACTCTGCAGGTCTATGAAGATGACAGACTAACAATATTTAAACTAAAGGACGAAATTAAAAATAAGTGAAAGGCAATGGATGCTTACCAGTTGACGATTTGAAGAAGAAACGGACACAACATAGCAGATGGACACAACTAGTGAATGGTCACCAAGAAGCAATGGAAAAGGCAAAGCTGAAATGAAAAGCAGATAGTATCACTCTGGCTCTAAAAATTTATGGAAAGTAAAAATGAGAAGGGCAAGCAACAGATATATATATATATATATATATATATATAGAGAGAGAGAGAGAGAGAGGAGAGAGAGAGAGAGAGAGGAGAGAGAGAGAGAGATAACGGCACGGAACACGAAGGGATGTTTCGGTACGAGCAATTAACCACTAGGAACATGCCACGTGCCCTTACTGCATTAATGGCACCAGGCTAGCAATTCCAATTCTTTGTTCATAGTCAAAGCCAACCCCTAAATTATTCTTTGTTCACCTATATGCACAAACGTACATTTTTAGGTTTCAAAAATGATCAAATCTTACAACATATTATTTTTAAGTTGGTCTCTAATATCCAAAAGTTTCCTTCAAACCAACTTTTAGCTTGAGATTCTTAAATCTATCTGATTCTATTAATAATTAAGAAACAAAAAAGAAACAGAGTACCACAAATTACAGACTCAAAGATAATAAACCATAAAAAATGAAAATGAGTTGCTGCAAGAATAGATCCAAATAAAAAATCCAAAATGCTTACAAATCTTAAGAAGTGCTAAAATTTGCAATCTTTGTGTGACCAGTCAAATCAGATTCACATCTTCAAAAGGGCGAAAATGGGCAAATGCCCTCTTTTCCAAACTTATAAGGGAAATGTCTCTCTTTTGAAACTCGATTTTCTAAAAATCGAGTTATAACAAATTAAAAATTAAAAAACAAAAATTGCTGGAACTCGAGCTCCATGCAATTTTTTAAAGTCCTATAGTGGCGTTTTAAAGCCCTATAATGGCATTTTAAAACATGCAAGTTTTTTTCTTAAGTCTGATCGCTCCATTAGGGAGCCCTGTAGTGGCGTTTTAAAGTCATATAGTGGCGTTTTAAAATATGCAAGTTATTTTTTCTTAAGTCTGATTACTCCATAGGGAAACCTATAGTGGCGTTTTAAACACCTATAGTGGTGTTTTTTTTTATGAAACTCAAGTACTATACAAAATTTTTTTTATTTTTTTTTTTATTTTTATAGTTTGATTGCCCTATAACTCGATTGTCCACAAATCGAGTTTTACATTGAAACTCGATTTTTAAAATATCGAATTACTAAAGAGGGGCATTTCTATAATTAGTTTGGGAAATGATACATTTGCACTTTTTTTTGCGCGAAATGGGCATTTGCCCATTTTTGCCTCTTCAAGAGCTACAGAAGATGAGTTGAGATTTATGCACTAAGGTCTAAAATTTATGCACATGGATTTCAGACAGATGATCCAAAAGAGAGATATGAGTTAAGATCAAAAAGTAAACCAACAAGCTAAGGAAAAAGACATGAGCTAGGAAGCAAAAATCCAACCAACACCTTAAACTATCACCTGATTAACAACTGCTACAAAACCAAATCTGAGTTTGTTGAGGGACAGTGAGAAATGGTAGTAGGTGGCTGAAAGGGTAGAAAATTGCAGTGTAGGAATGGTCCTTCGGGCGTGGGGCAACTTCCAGCGGAATGAGAGAGTGTGCGTGTCAGTCTTTTGGAAAAATCAAATTTGATTTCTAAAGGATGGAGAAGGGAGGAGGTGGATATTAAAATTTTTGAGGGTATAATGGTATTTTTAATTTATTAGATGTGTACTACTATTATTGGTTAGTCTTGCCAAATAAATGTGCTGACGTGGAGAGAGTGTCTGGAAGTAAAAAAAAATAGGAAGTTTATTTATTAGTCCAGCGAATTGGAGCTGATTGAATAAAAAAAGTTGAAGGAAAATGGATTTGGAATCGGTGAGGCGATACTTGGAGAAGGGAGGAGGTGAGGATGAAGACAAGAACGCATTTACGATCAATGGATTGCCTCTCAGGTTCTTTGAACGCTTCATCATGCAAGACCTTCGTGTCGATCTCATTGAACCTGGTCGTCTCATCTGTACCTTCAAAGTCCCACAGCGTTTACTGGTTCTACCCATCTCTCTCTCTCTCTCTCTCTCTCTCTCTCTCTCTCTCTTTATAGCATTCACATTCTCTAGTTATTGAGTAATTCAATGCCGACCTATTTCATTGTATGACAAAACAAGTACAACCTTAGTTTCTGTATGTGAAAAATTATTCAAAATTAGACCATTGATTACTGAAAATTTTTGGGAACAATAACAGAAAATGGAGGGTCTATTCTAACCCAATTATATGTATTCTTTAATCTTTATGTGGGTTTCATAATAGTTTTTTATTTATTTATGAGAAAATTGTTTCTGATAGTGGGTTTTCTTGTTTTGGTGACTATGTTGTTGTGAAGAACGCTGGTAATTTTTTACATGGTGGAGCGACGGCAACGCTGGTGGACTTGGTTGGTTCAGCTGTGATATTCAGTGTTGGAGCTCCAGCTACCGGAGTTTCGGTGGAGATTAATGTTTCATACTTGGATGCTGCTTATGCTGATGTGAGTATATCTCCTACTTAGTTCTTGTAAATCTCTTGTCTTTAATTATTCTACTTGTCTCAAAGAGCCTTGTATCTCAATTGGTTGACACTTGTTTTCAATGGAGACATCAACAATTCCAATTCCTTCTCTGCTATTCTACTTGTTTTTTTTTTTCCCCATATATAGTAAACACCATTACAATTTTTTTTTTCTTTACAAATCTATACTAATTTTTAATAAGTAAATTATTTGTTTCATTTTTTAAACTTGTAAAAATTAGATTTACCAACCTTGTATTGTTAACAATTGTATATAATTTTTACTATGAAATGAGCTATTAGATTATTAATAACTTACACATACTAATTTGATATCTTAGGAGCTTATTTACAATCTTACACAATCTAATATTAAGTTTATCTAAGTCTATTTTATACATATAAACATATAGTATTATACATATTTAAATGGAGTCTCATACTCACAAGCTTCTTCACAAATACATTATTATGTTTGGGCTTGGCTAGTAGAAAAGTTGAACCTAAACTTGGACTTGAGATTGGCTCCTTTGTGAAATATATGAACATAAACAAGCTTTTTCCACGAGTCAAGCCTAAGTTGTTCATAACGGCTTAGATCATTTATAGCCCTAAATGTATCTTATGCATATTTGTATTAATAGTAGTCTAATTATTTTCAGTTTAGTTTGCATCTTTGCCTAATCATTTTTGCTGCATTATCATGAGTGCATTTTGGTTAGATCTATTAACGAAGTATGTAATGAAGTCTTCATCACACTTGATTTACCATGCATTTGCCTATTCTCTTAATTTTTCTCTATTTTTATTCCTTGACATTTGAAGACTTTATTTGTAAAAGTGGAAACTGTTCTCTAATATTGATTAAAATTGAAAGTTTGTCTGGATCACTTTTATTTCAGATACTTGTTTAAGACATTGATTTTGAAATGAAAGCTTAGTTTCTTAAAAGCTATGGGGATTCCTAGCGAGCCTAAGAATCTATGGCAAGAGGTGTTCTTAAGCAAATTTGGGATGCAAAAGAACAAGGTTTCATCCCTCCTTCGGAGGGACACAACATATCCCTGGAAATTCATTTCTTTAATTCTCTAACGTTTCTTCTCTAAAATAAATTTCCCTCTTAAGTGATTCCGGACTAGTGATTGCCAAGTTATCAAGTCTGTTTACTCTTACTTTTTCAACTTAATGCTTTCAGCGTTGATAATGCTCCCCTCCAACAAAAGTCTCCAGTATTTACTCTTTTTTTTTTATTTTTATGATAGGTAAGAAAAATGTATATTCAAAAAACTGGTAGATGCAAAATAGCACCAGCATATCAAAAGAACAAAAAAGATGGAAAAGCAAAAACATAAAAAGACATTAATTACAAAGAAGAAGAGAGCTAAGGAATAGAGGAAGAGAGTCACTTGATATGAGTCCCCAAGCCCTAGCCCAATCAAAAAGGGAACTAGAAAAGAGAGCAAGCAGTTGGTCCTTGGATCTATCCAAATCCTCAAACGTCCACCGATTGCGTTCCCTCCAAATACACCACATCAAACACAACGGAATTAAGTTCCAAATGTAAGATGAATGCTTCCCCAACCAATTCCACCAACTAAATAGAAAATCTGACACCGTACATGAGGGAACCCATGAAATCCCAAAAATTCTAAAGACAAAGCACCATAGCTGATAAGCCTTTCCACAATGTAACAACAAATGATCCACTGTCTCACCACAACGACGACACATAATGCACTAGTCAACAAAGTCAAAGCCCCTAAGCCGCAAGTTATCTCCCGTGAGGATCCTATCCCATGTGACTGTCCAAACAAAGAAAGAGACACACCGGGATGCCTTAACCTTCCAAATACCTTTCCATGAAAAAACATCGGAAGAAGAGTAATGTAACTTACGATAATATGAGTGGATAATAAAATCCCTGTTTTTTGTCAACTTCCATCTCAAATGATCACCACCATCAGTCACTGAAAGTAAATTGGATGTCAAGAATCGAAAGAAATTATCCACCACATCTGCCTCCCAATCATTAGGACCCCGAATGAAATGAACATCCTAAATTCTCCTATCCCCTGCTCCTTGACATATCAAAGATGATTTGGAAGCCTTTATGTTTGCAGAAAAATTGTACAAGACTGGAAAAGCCAAATGGAGAAGAAGATCTCTACACCACCTGTCTATCCATTATTTCACTCTATCCCCCACCCCAACCTTATACTGGACACTTTTGTTAAAAACTTCCCAACCCATCCGGATACTTCTCCACAAACCACACCCATGAACACCCCCACCTCTCCCCCCCCCCCCCCCTCCCAATCTTCCCCAAATTTCAAAGCTACCACCCTCCTCCAAAGCCTATTCTTCTCGATCCCAAAATGCCAAAGCCACTTTCCTAGTAAGGCTTTATTGAAAGTCGTCAATTTCCTCCATTAGTAATAGGCATACACACCTTATCCCAACTCAATAAATTTGTCTTAGGGTCACCTCATAGGAAGTCCCTTTGCAGCTTCTCAATTTTGTTTGCCACGTGTAGAAAAATGGTGAACAGAGATAAAAAATAAAAGTGGGGAAGCTAGATAGCGTACTTTTAAGCAATGTCAGCCTACCACCTATCGACAAATACAACTTCTTCCACCCTGCTAACTTCAGTTCAATTTTTTCCAAAATAGGGTTCCAAATAGAGGTAGACTTATGGGATGCCCCTAACGGCATACCAAGATAAGTCATTGGCAAGGTCCCAACCTTACAACCCAATATCTCTACCAAAGCATGCACATTATTTACCTCCCCTATAGGAACCATTTCACTTTAAGCTACGTTAACCTTCAAACTAGTCACAACCTGAAAACAAAGTAGCAGCAATTGAACATGTAGCACTTGCTCCACCTCTGCATCACAAAACAAAGTAGTATCATCTGCAAACAGGAAATGTGAAACACATTCCCCTCTACCCCTTCTACCATCCGCCCTAAAGCCACTAAGTAAACTTGCCCCCTCCATTCTCTTCACCATCCTATTAAACACCTCCATCATAACTAAAATTAACAAGGGAGACAACGGATTCCCTTGTCTTAAACCTCTAGAGCTACCAAAGAAGTCAATTGGAGACCCATTGACCAACACAGAAAACTGCACTGTAGAGATACAGATTCGAATCCAGCTACACCATTTCTATCTAAAGCCCATTTTCTTCAACAACTTCAGAAGTGCCTCCCAATTCACATTGTCATAAGCTTTCTCAATATCTAACTTACAGATCACTCCCGGAATCTTACTCTTCGTTCTGCTATCAACACACTATTGGCAATAAGAATTGAATCAAAAATTTTCCTACCTCCCACAAAACTATTCTGAGATTCAGATATCAGTTGATCTAACACCACTTTCAATCTATTTGCCAAAACCTTGGCCAAGATTTTATATATACTCCCTACCAAACTAATAGGTCTGAAATCACGAATGTTAGAGGCGTCATTCTTCTTAGGGATCAAAGCTATAAAGGTAGCATTAAGAGATTTCTCAAACTTACAGTGCTGATAGAACTCTTCAAAGACTACTAAAACATCTCTTTCTACTACTCTCTAACAATGATGAAAAAAGGCCATAGATTAGCCATCTAGACCTAGTGCTTTATCTCCTTCCATATCTCTAACCACGGATAGAATCTTGTCCTTCTCAAACCTCCTCTCCAACCAACCCCTCTCCAAACCCCCAATTTGATCAAACTCCAGTCCTTCCACAAAAGGTCTCCACTCCTCAAACTCCAAATACAGAGTTTTATAAAATTGAACTACGTGAGCAGCCACTTTTGCTCCTTCCTCATAAATCACCCCATCCACTTCTAAGAAACTTAGATGGCTATACCTTCTATGAGAATTAGCCATCTTGTGGAAGAACTTAGTATTATTATCTCCCTCCTTAATGCACAACATCCTCGATTTTTGTCTCCATGAGATCTCCTCTAGAGAAAGAAGATGCTCTACTTGCGATCTCACTTCATTTTTCTCATTTCTCTCCATCTCAGTGAGTCCAAGAACCCCTTCCTTAGCATCTAATAACTCTAAAGCCCCCAATAATTCTTTCTTCCTGCGCCCAACATTGCCAAACTCTTGGCAATTCCACTGAATAATGTCTTCTTTCAAGTTTTTAGCAAACACATAACTAGGTGTACCCTAAAAAGAATGGCGATTCCACCATGAATCAACTCTATCAACAGACCCATCTGTCTTCAACCACATATTCTCAAACCAGAAGGGACTTTAACCCCTTGCCATACCCCCTGCCTCCAAAAGAATTGGGAAATGATCTGAAATAGGTCGTGGTAGAATCCGTTGGATCACATCCGGAAAGTGTTGCTTCCAGTCATGTGACACTAGAGCCCTATCAATCCTAGACATGGATGGCAGGTTAGTACCACTAGACCATGTATAACTCCCTCCCTCCAACGGCAAATCTATCGAGTTTAAATATTCAATAAATTTAGAAAACTTTTCCATAGCTAGAGTAAGCCTCTCCACCCCTTCGTTCACTAGGAAAATGAACAACATTAAAATCCCCAAACAACACCAGGGAACATTCCAATGCTGCTGAATACCAACCAACTCATCCCACAAATCACCCCTCAAATTGTTATCATTTGGGCCATGCACCCCTGAACATGCCCAAATGAAACCATCCTCCACACCTTTCCACTGAACCGACACCGAAAACAAACCCACCAAAACCTCCAAATTTTTTAAAACCCTCCTATCCCACATAATCAAGACCCCACCAGCCGTCTGATTAGCATCTAGAGCCACCCAATCCACATACAGACAGCCCCATATACTGCAAACCAGTTGTCTATCTATGCCAGTAGGCTTTCTTTCTTGAAGGCATACAACATCACTCTTCCTCTCACGTAACAAGTTTCTCACTACCAAACGATTTTGGGAGTCATTCAAACCTAACATTCCATGAAATCATTTTTAGCTTCATAAAGGCTTTTACGGCCCCACAGCTGTCTCTACCACGCCAACACACTATCTCCCATCATAGCTAACATTGAAATTAAATTCCTCAACTCTCTTTTCCCTTTACTCGTGGAGGATGCTACTTTTTGGTTAGCAGCAGCTTTCTTCCGTTGCTGGTTAATAACTGCCATCTTCCTTTCTAGCCTTTGAAGATAAGTAATACACAACTTGTCATGATGATTCATAGAAAACCCAATTACTTTACTAAAGCCTAGGCTTCTGTTCCTCACCCAATTAGAGACATCCAGCGTACTACCAATATCCAACACCTCAGAATCACTGTGCACTTCCATTGACAAGGCCAGCCCCAGAGGGATAATAGTAAACAACGGATTACAATTTGCCAAACTCTCCTCCTCACCTGAAACCACTTTTGAGAAAGCCACTTCCTCCACCATCGAGTCATCCAAACTAGGTAGGCCACAATTTGACTTTGGTTCCATCAAAGCTAAATTGGGTTGACCTATCTCACCAACATCTATCGGCCTGGTGCCCTTGTTATCCGCCCCTTGAAGAAAAAGCACACTACTCTCACTTCCAACTTTACCCACACTATTGACACCAAAATCCACCAACCCCGCAATTGATAATCTCTTAAGGATACTTGCCAAGAAAATACCCTTCGAGAGTTGCGAATTTGCCATGTCAGTCTTGCCCGGAACCACCGCGAAGACATCGGAGCTGAACCCATTGGAGGAACTACAATTTAATTCCATCTGAGCCATAGTGAGGCCGTCAGACTTGAACCTAGCAGAGAAATTGCAATTAATCTCCATCGGGGCCACACCAAGACCGTCGGAGCTGGTCCCAACCTCCAACCCATCCACCGCGAGACTGTCGGAGCTGTTCCCATCAATACAGCTCCTATTAACCTCCATCGGCGTTGTTGCGAGACCATCGGAGTTGATCCCGTCCTCCTATCCCAGCCACCATGAGACTGTCGGAGCTGATCCCATCAAAACAGCTATGACTAACAAGCATCAGAGGCTCTACCTGTCGATCTAACACTGCGATAGTGGGCATCAAAGACTTGGGCTTGTTTAAAGGAACTATTGTTGGTGTCACTGAGTGGGCCAGGGGTGTTGGGTTAGTCGTAGAAGAAGGCTCGCCCATTTCGTAAGTACTTGGGCCCGAGAAGCAATCTGCATCTGACTGAGTAGAGCCCAAACTAGTTTGGGCCAACATGGGACTCAAGCTTAGGCCCACAGTGGGTTTGCTTGCTTCCCGTGGTACCCACTTAAAACATTTAGGTCCACCTTTGTTATAATCCCATGAAACCCTTCTTTTTCCTTTCTCAACCACCTCTACAATCAAACCTTTCCCTGTCCAGCTTGTATTCCTTAAATCACTCACCATACCATAATCAGATTCTTTTGAATTTGAATTACACCTTAACGGAAGTCTCAATTTATTTCCTACCGAGATTTTCTCTCCCAAATTAATCTCCCCATTAATGCTCCAAGGTTTCACAACGAGTAATTCTTAGGTACTCTCGGAGCATGGAGAATGGTGCTCCCTCCTCTCACATTTATGGTGGGGTCCGCTCATTAAATTCATGATGGGATCCACCATGAATGTGAGAGGAGGGAGCACCATTTCACTATACTCCGGGACTACTTAAGAATTTTCCTTTCACAACTCCTCCACCAGCAGCTAACGGGCAAGGATTGGCCACCGGTCTACTACTCAGCATTGTCTTTGCATGTTCTAGATTCGGCACCACCATCTCCTCCTCTCCTAACTGTGTCATCTTCCCCTTATCTGTGATACATAACTGCTTTAGCTGCTTTCTATCCTCTACTTTTACATGATGGCCTTGCACAGCTTCAGCAAAAGTTCTAGAGTTATGAACCTCCGAATTATGCCTATGCACCTGAGGAATAAATTTTGGATAACTAGAGCCACCCACTGCATAATGGGAAGGATACATCATCTTTCTTAGTTCAAGCCCGAAAATCCTCCAACCATTTTTCTCTTTGCCTTCAGGGATAATAATCGACCTCCTAGACCTGCCAACTTTGAGTTCAGTCAATAGTAAGAACTGACCAAAAGAATTGATGCTCTGTTGGAGAGTATAAGCAATATCACTGTCCCTAAGTGTAAAAAACTGTTTGGAACTTGCCCCAACAACAATGTGTTCAATATTATTCATCAGCCATTGTGCTGCATTCTTTCCCATGAAAACTGATCTCATAATATATTTGCCCCGCTCAAAGATCCGTACCGAGAAATAAAGTCCACCTTCCTCTACAACTAATTGAAAAAACTGCGAAAGCCTCCCAAATCTGATCGGAGAAGATGAAGCGAGCAGAATATCTGGCTAATAAGAGGTAGCCGGGCCTCCTAGGGGGAGGGGGAGGGGGAGGGGGACTATAAAAGAGATCAGAGAGAAGAGTCTCCAGTATTTACATGGTAGAAGGAAGCGTTAAGCTTAAGTAAAATTGTGTGTATAGTAATACATATTTGCAAAGACACATATAATTTGCACTGTCAAATCCAAAACAATACACTGGCATGATCAAGTCTTTAGTACTGGAATGACCATGAGTACATTATTAACTTTGGTTTTCTTGCAGCAACTCATTTATGCGTGGTATTTAATGTATTCGTGCTAACATCTTTTCCTGGTAATGCAGGAGGAAATTGAGATAGAAGCTAGGGTCTTACGTGTTGGGAAGGCTATTGGTGTTGTCAGTGTTGAGTTCAGGAAGAAGGAGACTGGCAAAATTATTGCTCAGGGCCGTCATACCAAGTACCTTCCTGTTGCTAGTAAGATGTGAGCATGCTTCTAATTTGTAGCTCGTTTGAATATTTTTTACTTGTCTTCCTTTGTAAGCCAAATAATATATATTTCATATTTATTGACAGAATATATGCCTATAGGATGAGTAAAACAGTTGTCACATGCGTGAGATGCTCATGTTAGATATGGAAACTTTATGTCCCCTTTCCTGTTTTTGGCAGTTCACTTGCATGGAATTATTGAATTGGAGTAAGATGCAATTACAACCCTCTACTTTTGACTTAAAATTATTCAGACCCTTGGAACTCTCAAGGCTTTTAACATATCCCTTGTGCTTCTGAAAAGCTCTTGTAGATCCTTCCAGTTAACTTCCCATACATAACTGGACACTTTTATCTGTTCAATGTTATATCTTAAATTTTTGAAACAAAATGAGAAAATTGGACTTTCCACACTGTCTTTGTAGTGGAGGGCTTATTGTGGCATGTGAGGTTGGCCACTTCCCCTACTGCCACCTTTATTTGTCTGCTCTTACCCTTCAATGCTGCCACCAGTTTCCACAAACTCAAAGCCTTAAAGATCATTGAATCACAGTGCGATGATTCAAACCTATAACCATTACTTTCTGTCATCTGCAACAACCTTTGAAGAATGGCAGGGCTACTCATCCCAAAAACACTACAATCACCATAGTGATTCACAACTTCTGTTGCCATAAAATTCTGATGTTGTGAATTAAAAAATTTGATCAAATTATGTGAAATTATACATGATATCTGACAAATGTGGGACTTAATTTGATCAAAATGGGTGTAATTGGAGGCATCAACAATAGAGAATACAAACTTGGTTGATTGCCCGGAGGTATATGGTGAATGTGGGTTAAATTTTCAAGGTATAGAGTTAGGTGGCTTTGAAGCCCACCAACAGGCAGTTGTGTGATTATGGTGAATAAGTATTATGATGGGATTGGGATGGGGCTGTTGGGGTTTATATTTCTTGGGAGATGTTCAGAAAAGGAGAATCGTCAAAACCACAACTCAAACAAGGTTTGACTTCTAATGGAGGTTTTGATCTCCATTGTGGGAAGCATGACATAACAAAGTGAGTCTCATCACGTGTAAAATTACTCATATAGTCGATGTTAGAGTGGCAGTCTTGCAGAGCATCGCCATGAATTTTTTGAGAATCTTATATTTATCTAACTATAGTTGTGATAATTTATTGGTTTATTTTAGCATTTTTCATTTTTAATCATATCCTAGTTTCACAAAACATAGATTTGACTTGTAGAATTGGATAGAAAGTGTTCAATTATGTATTTTCCTCAAGGCATCCTGATGGAAATTAAATTGAAGAAACTATTA